>APFE030602561.1:0-24117 GCA_000404065.3 Pinus taeda | reverse complement strand
CACTGATAATGGAAAAGAATATACATCAAATGAATTTGAACAATATCTTCGCCAACATGGGATTAAACATCAAACAACTGTACCTTATAATCCCCAACAGAATGGTGTAGCTGAAAGAATAAACAGAACAATTTTGAATATGGTACGATCCATGCTTTTTTTCAAAAATGTAAAGATAATGTTTTGGGCTGATGCTGTTCTATGTGCTGCATATATAAAGAATAGATGTCCATCTAGTGCTATAAGAAACAAGACTCCTTATGAATTGTGGTATGGACATGTTCCTTCGGTCAAACATCTCAGGATTTTTGGTTCCACCTGTTATGCTTTGATACCAAAGGTACATAGAAACAAACTTGGTGCTAGAAGTTGTAAGTGTATTTTCTGGGGTATTCAAACACCTCCAAAGCATACCGCCTCTATGATGAAGTAAATAAAAAGTTTGTTGTATCTAGAGATGTAATTTTTCTTGAATCATCCAAATCTGACAATGTTGTTGAGCGGCAACTTGATCGTTTGGATAGATTCGCAAAATGAAATCATTTCAAGAATTTGATAATCAGATTCCACATCTTGAAGGGGGGATTCCTATACTAGATCAACATGTGGAATCTTCTTCTGAAGAATATTCTCCCCCGTCTGAAACTCCAACAACGGATGATGCTTTAAGTGATGTAATTGATAGAATTTGGAGACTCAATCTTGATTCACTCCCAACTCAATCAACAGAGCAGCCTGGACCATCTCAGAAAGGTCCCCCAAAGTGGCTGACAAAGACACTTGAAAGTGTTCATCCTGATGAAATTGGAAAAACAGAAACCAGAAATGCAAATCGACAAAATGGAGATAATGTAGATGACTCTAATTCCCCTATTGATATGGATGTTTCTTATGATTGTGAATTGAACTTGTCTACAAATTTTGAACCAACTTCCTTTAAAGAAGTTGCTTCTCATGATGCATGGAAAGAAGCAATATGCAAAAGGAGTATGATGCCTTCATAAAGAACGGCACTTGGAAGCTGGTTGATCCTCCATTTGGAACCAAACCAATTGGCTGCAAGTGGGTCTACAAAAACAAGTACAAAGCTGATGGCTCACTTGACAAGCACAAAGCTAGGCTTGTGGAAAAAGGTTTTGCACAGAAGGAAGGGGTCGATTATGAGGAAACTTTTGCTCCCACAGCAAAATGGGCCACCATCCGGACACTCTTTGCACTGGCAGCTTAGAATGGTTGGAAAGTCCATCAAATGGATGTAAAAACTGCCTTCTTGAATGGAGATCTAAAAGAGAATGTTTTATGTCCTATCCTGAAGGATTTGCTGTGAAAGGACATGAACATAAAGTATGCAAACTTGTGAAGTCCTTGTATGGCCTCAAACAAGCACCACGAGCCTGGTATGAAAAGCTAACTGAGCATCTTCTGAAACTCAACTTCAATCATTTTGATCTTGATGATGCAACTTTATTTGTCAAGAAAGTTGGCAAAACAGTTGTATATCTTGTGGTATATGTAGATGATCTTTTAATGACAGGGAACAATGAAAGCTATATTGCATCCATAAAGAAAGAATTAGGAAAAAGCTTTGAAATGACTGATTGGGCTATGTTCATTACTATCTTGGCATTGAAGTAACCCAACATCCAAAATCCATATTTCTTTCTCAAAAGAAATACATTGGAGATTTGTTAAACAGATTTGGCATGACAGAGTGCAATCCTCTTCCTACTCCAATGGAACAAAACTTAAAGCTCACATCTATTGAAGGAAAGGAATTTGAGGATGCAACAAAGTATAGACAGCTTGTAGGAAGTCTCAACTACCTTACTACTACCAGACCAGACATTTCATTTGTTGTTGGAATCCTCTCCAGGTTTATGCAAAAGCCTTGTGAAGGACATTGGTCTGCTGCAAAAAGAGTTCTAAAGTACTTGAAGGGAACTTGAGACTATGGAATCAAGTACACACAGGTGGATGACTTCAATTTGATCGGATACTCTGATTCAGACTTCGATGGAGACAAAGAAACTGGGGTATCTACTTCAGGATATGCTATGAGTCTTGGATCAGGAGCTGTCTTCTGGAGATCACACAAACAATCAGTTCCAGTAGATTCCACAACAGAAGCAGAATACGTGGCAGCAGCTGAAGCAACAAAAGAAATTGTGTGGCTCAGAAAAATCCTTGAAGATTTGCAGGTGAAACAAGTACAATCAACTCCACTCATGATTGACAACACCTCTGCAATAAAGTTGGCCAAGAACCTAAAGTTCCATGATTGTACAAAGCACATCAATACTAAATATCATCTGATCCGACATCATGTTGAGGCCAAAACAATCCATCTCCGTCATTGTTCCACAAATGAGCAAATTGCAGACATTTTCACCAAAGCGCTTGGAAGAGAAAAGCTTGAAAGATTCAGAACGATGCTTGGACTCACCAACATCCCTTCAGATTAAGGGGGGGAATGTTGACACCTAATCCTCAGTGATTAGGGAACTGAATGTGAACAGTCATCGAGAAGATGAACTGAACAATCACATTCATGTATATATTAGATAGCTGGTTAATTGAATAAAGGTATTAGTTTTCCTGGAGTTACTCCTGGCCTGACAGTCTTCTTTCTCGAATTGATCTTCTCACAACTGGACTTTCTACCTCTTCATATTCTGATTCTTGTTCTGTTGTAGAGTTTGATTCTTCCTCCTTTAGCTCAAACTTTATCTTCTCAGGTTCATTTGGTAGGACTTCATGTTTAATAACATCTTTCACCTCTCTAAACATCACATCTCCACTATACACTACCTTCCTTGTTTCTGGGTTCCAAAGCTTATAAACTTTTAAACCATCCTTATACCCAATAAAGATGAACCTTTCAAATTTACTGTCCAACTTGGTTATTTTCTTCTTTGGAACATGTACATATGCATCACATCCAAACACCCTCACATGTGAAAGAGAGGGTTTCTTACCAATCCATACATCATGTGGAGTCTTATCCTCCAACGTTGATGAAGGTGATCTATTACTAGGTAACATGCAATCTCCACCACCTCTACCCAGAATTCTTGTCCTAACCCAACACCACTAAGCATGCTTCTTGACTTTTCCATCAACATCTTGTTCATTCTTTCTACAAATCTATTTTGTGAGGTGTGTATGGAGTAGTATTTTTCCATGCTATACCACCCTTCTTATAGAACTCTTCAAATTCCTTCTTGCAGAACTCTCCACCATTATCTATCCTTAACACCTTGATCTTCTTCTCTGTCTAATTTTCCACTGGAGCCTTAAATTATTTCAACCTGTCAAACAATTCATATTTATTCCTAATGAAATATATCCATGCATTCCTTGACAAGTCATCTATAAAGGAGACATATTATATAGGCTTAGCCATTGATGGAACTGACACAGGTCCAAACATATCACTGTGCACAAACTCTAATATCCCTTTCGCCCTCTTAGCACCAAAGGGAAAAATCACCTGACTCTACTTCCCATATACACAATGTTCACAGAAACAGAAATCTAGAGATAAATTAGACATACCTTCTACAATACCATTACCATGTAGTATTTGTAGGCCCTTCTCTCCAATATGTCCAAGCCTTTGATGCCATAACATGGCATTTTTTCCAGAGACCACTAAGTTTCCTACTCCACTTTCAGGAACCACAGAACTATTGTACCCATCAATAATAGTGCTACCCAGAAGCTTGTACAGAGTTCCAATCCAAACTCCCCACATAAATAGTAGTGCTCCCTAAACCATCTTGTAGGTATTTTTCTTGAACACTATGTTTAAACCTACATCATCCATCTTGCTTACAAAAATCATATTTATGGCTAATGCAGGAATATGAAAAACACTAGGAATTGTTCTAATCCTTCCAGTTTGCAACTTCAGCTTGAATTTTTTATGTCTGATAATTCTATCCTTCCTATCATCCCCTAAGAAGACATCACCACCATCATATTTATCATACTCGTAAAACCACTCCCTATGGGGAGTGAAGTGAAAGGATGCACCTGATTCAATCAACCATGCCTCATGATCTACGTGTGTACTTGAAGAAGAAGCCAAGTACACATCCCCACCTTCATCTGTGATGGTTTTAGCCTCTACAAAAGGAGCATCATCAGATCCCTTTCCTTTCCCAGGAGCTATATATCTAAAGTCCTTTTTGTAGTTCCCTTCCTTTCTGCATTTCCAACATACCTTTACAGGTTTTCCAAAATATTTAGATCTCACCCTAGGTTTATGTCTCCCACTCAAGGACTCATTTTTGTTTCTATTCTGGGACTATCCTTGTATAGAAAAGGCATCTCCATTTTGGCTCTCCATATTTTTCAATCTCATCTCCTCTGACAACAAGGATGAGACTATTTCATCAAACTTCAAGCTAGTTTTATTTCTACCTATAACAACAACCAGACTATCCCATGAATCTGGTAGAGAACACAACAAACTGATGCACTTATCTTTGTATGAAATTTTTATATCAACAAATAACAACTGAATTACCATAGTATTAAAGACATTCAGATTCTCTATCACCGAGTCTCCATCCTTCATCCTCAAGCTATACAACGTTTTCTATAGGAAATGTTTTTTCACCAAAGGTTGAGATTGGTGCAAAGTCCCTAACCTGACCCTCAAATCATTCATCGTAGCTTCCCCTAATACATTCAACAATACTAAATCTGAGATACACAACCGTATTATACTCTTTTCCTTCTGATCCAACTTTTCCTAGTCTTCTTCTGACATTTTTGTTGGTTCAGTACTTGGATCTACTGAAATACACTAATCTTTATCCACCAGTAGATCCACCATCTTGAGTATCCACAAATAAAAATTCTAACCATTAAATTTCTTGATCTCTATCTTTCCACTACTCACCATCTTCTTTCACCGCAAGAATCGATCTCGTAGATCTCCCACTAAATAGGGTCTACCACAAACCCAAGCAAAACCCCTCAACAACAAAGGAATCCCCTTGAAGTTGAAATAACTCTAATATCAAATGTAGGTTTTAACCCTATACAAAAATTACCTGCAGACGAATTCTAAAAACAAAAAATAAACAATGACGAGAATATAAAATGAATACATTGATATTTTCCCCTGGATCCCAAAACTCGGACTACCAGGTTGACGTTTAATTATTTTCCTTTCAATGTTACAATATATATATATATATATATATATATACATGTAAAATCATTCACAAACCCCAATCAATTAGCCCTAGATTAGAACATAATTGTATTTCCCTTGACCGGATCTACAAAATACCATGGGCAGAAAACCGCCATGCCCAAAACCATGTGCAAGACCCATGCTCAAAACAATACATAGGCTCACCCACCTAATATAGGGTCTAAAAAAATCTCCTGGGGCACTACCCGATACCCCATGCAAAAGGGTTACCACCCCCTTGAAACCCCCAGATAGAGGGGGTTGCGCCCACCCTATGACCCTCCTACTGCAGCTGACACAATGAATGGGGTGGAGCCTAATCCCCTACATGACCCCCCCACGCATGCAACTAGTTGTGGAAAGAATATAACATACACCCAAAAATATACATTGGATCTCTTTATGCCCCCTGATTCCTTTTCAGTGGATGTTTCCTATTTCTGCTGTTCTGACTCAATGACCTTTGTTGATTAAGTACCCTTTTGGCTATGAACCACTATTCATGACTGATCCCCAACTCAGCCATTTGATTGGCTACCAGGTTGTGTTTGTGATTCTATATTTGAGGAATTTTCCTTGGGGTCTTCTTTTTCATCTTTTCAAGTATCAGAAAACTTCCATCCCCTTGGCTTAGGGGCCTACCCCTTTATCTTTTTCGGGGTCTTTTTCGCTAATGCGAAAGTGTTTTGCAAGTGTCATATTTGAAAATAGGTTCAAAATCTAAACGTCGTATTCTCATAATATAACACCTCAATCTACTAAAATTTTTCATGTTTTAGAAGAAGATTCTAGAAATACCCTTGCTAAGGTATATCTCTACACATATCCTAGAAACTATAAAAATACATTTTGTTGTTATATCCAGGTCCATTTTTTTGTGTTTTCCCAAAGTATTTTTGATATCCTCAAGGACCTAATGGTTCTAGAAGGGAAGAAGGAGATTTGGAAACCTCACCCATACCTGCATTTTTTATACCACCATGATTTTAGTATCAAAGTCTTAGAACCATGCAGTAAAAAAAAAATTGGCTCTACCCCAAACCCATGGCCCTTTGTTTAGAAATTTGTCCATATCCTACACTGAATCAAATTGTACTATAAAGAAGCCTTTAAAGCATAAATAAAGATCACAATTTTTATTCCCAAGGAGGGAATACCCACTCATATATGTCTTCAAGTTTCGACTAGAAACCGTTAAACTAACATATTAATGCCATAGATTATAGATCAACAAAGTATGATTTTACCTCTAGGGTTTTTATGTACATAGAAAGTACCTTGTCCATTTGTTCAATAATGTAAGCTCTTGGAAAGTTTTGGATATGATCAGCTGGAGCCATAATATTCCCTTTCATTGTGTACTTGAATGATATTGATCCATTAGGATTTTTAGGATTTTTATTAATGATCTAGAGCCTGTAGAACCCCCCTGCAACCTAATATTATGGTAGAATCCTTTGCCATGCCATAATATTTCAACAAGATGGAGACTCAAGCACTTTTACTTCCTATAATAACACCTAGAGTGTTTTTTGTATTCCCAAGTCATTTTTAATACTTTGCTTCAGTTGTTTCACTAGATCCATGCCTTAGATCCATCAAATAGTGCCCTTCCCATTTGATTTCTTGACGAAGATCTAGTATTTTTCTCCTTATATCT
Organism: Pinus taeda; assembly: GCA_000404065.3. Classification (NCBI taxonomy): domain Eukaryota; kingdom Viridiplantae; phylum Streptophyta; class Pinopsida; order Pinales; family Pinaceae; genus Pinus; species Pinus taeda. Next base: position 17,248 of record APFE030602561.1, on the reverse strand, counting down.
ATATTTTATCTAGATTTGGATCTAAAAGATAGAGAGGACACCCATAGAAAGGGAGATCTATAGATAAGAACTAATATTTATCAATAGTGAAGGCTAGATCTACATAGTGGTTCAGATTTGTTGTAAACTAGATATTTGGAAAAACCCAACTCTAAGAAACAATCCTTTGTGCATAAGTAAAATAGTGCCATATCTGAGACACGATCCTTCTCTCTGATCCATAATACATTTTTGGACTGCATAGTGTGTTAAAGGCCATCATTATGATCTCAATCCAAGCACAAATAAAACATATAAGTATGAGTCCTTCATGTCTCTTGTCATCTCCTTCCATCCCTTTACAAGTAACTAAGTCCTCTTGGCTTGATCTACATCCAGGTATTTAGGAGTAAAAGGATTTCACAATCACTGAACTCGCTACAGCCATATCCATCCCCAAATTTGTAGGAGAAAGAAGATCTAGATGCCACGATTTTATGAGCCATACAAACCCCTCAACCCTATCCATGTATAGTTTTTCATGAAGGAAAATGAAAATTTGTAGATCTAGGATTGTGGGAAAGTAATCCTTCATGAGTATGGTCTTAATAAAGGCCATAGGAGACATGCCCTGACTTTCTACACAAACCTTTGGTATCGAACTACATTTATCTAAAAGGATCCACACCAAGGTTATCCAAGAGCATCTACGACCATTCCCAAACACATGTCCAAACATAAAATCCCCAAGGCATTGATCATCGAAATCACCTAAGGAAAGTGGAAACTCGATGGTGGCTTATTTTGTGTCACAGGAAAAGGAAAGAAATCTAGCTCTCATTTTTGCCTCCAACTTTTATTCCATGTTAAGCACTAATAATATAACCATTGATAACACATATTATTTGACCAATGCTTAGTAATCTCTTTGGGGTCAACTAAAAGTTACTGGTTTAACTCCATTCATAACACCTCAAATTTAACCAATCAATGATGAGATCATTATGGATTAGGTTTCACTTTTATAACACATAAAGTTTAACCAATGGTTGATGAGCTCATAGGGGGTCAATGGAAACTTTGGAGTTTAACACCATGCACAATGGGAGAGAAATTTTGAGCTCATTAAGGGTCAACCAAAAATTACGTGTGATTCCACTGATAATCCATGAAATGAGAGACTGAATTCAGATATTCCACAGTGTTCATCATTTTTATTTGTCGACGTTTCGAGTCTTGGTCTAGGCTCGAAATGTCGACAAATACAAATGATGAACATTGTGGAATATCTGAATTCAGTCTCTCAAAAACCACTCCACAGAAACCTACAAACTAAGAATCCATGAAATGTTTTGGTTTTCACTTTGGTAACATTTTGGATTTTACCCATAAGCGATGAAATCATCAAGGTCAATGAAAAGGGTGTAATTATTATAACTAATAGATCAAAAGGGGATGAATTTATTAGTGGAGAAATATTTTGGGTTGTTTTAGATTTCATTTGTTGCCCATGAAACCTTCTAACTTTTGAATTTTGCATGTTGGTAATTTATCAACTAAATGATTATGTTAATTAAATGTATCAATTATTATTATTATTATGATTATTATTAAATTAGTATAATTTTTTTCTTTTGTTAATCATTTTCTTACATTAGAACATCATCCACATATACATGTCATATCAATCACCCTCGTCAATGTTATGGCCCACCACATGGGAAACTATACCAATAATACTAGAAGCATTGTATTGGTCTTTTGTCTAACAAAATGAGAAAAAATAAAACTATTAGATGGGAATCCCTATACCAAGTAATATGTCTAGAACCCTTGACAAAAACATTACATATTATTTAATGGATAATATTGATAGACCATAGTTGTAGATTATATAAGAAAATAAAATAAAATTCCATGATCATAAACCAAACATAAAACATGTGCATGCACCAATCATCGATGAATATAGAGGACAATAGCTTTGAATGAAAGGGAGAACCATATTGATGAAAATTATAGTAAAAACGATAGATAAAGTAACCTCAGTGATGCAAATTAGATTCTTAGGCTCAAGAATAAGAGAAACAACAATATATAGACAATACCAATGAGACGTTAAGACCAATAGATATTTTACTAGCTTAGGATATGCATGCTCTATTCATTCCTTGTTTGATGGTTCTTGACTACAATGCCCTTGTTGGAGTTCACTCAATCTTCTCTCCTACATCCTAGAGACCATGAATGGGAAACATATTGTCCAAGCCATTGAGTAGTAAGAGAAATGGAGGTCCAAGCAAGGAATGAATAGGAATTCCTTCATTGGATCACCAAGGAATTAAATTCTAAGGGGGAAAACTCCCACCTATATCTTGACAAGAAAACAAAATGGGTAGAAAATTGTGGATTAGGCTTAAATAGAGTAGGAAAATGTAGATAGCATAGGGGTTTCCATATTAATTCATTGCAGTGTCATGACTTGTAGCATGTGTGACTACATGGGGGGTTTTGCATGCCATCTACCTCTTTAATTCCTTAATAAGAAGTGAGGTGGTGGGCCTCCCCCCCCTTGTTGGCTCAGTTTCCCACACCCTCATCGGGGTGATTAAATGATGTCGATCAAGTCTAAAAAACACCTTGCTTCACAATATTTGAATTTGACCAATTTTTAATTCTAATGCCATAGTTTTCTTTAATTTTTAAAAGCCAAAATCCCCACCAATTTAAAGTTCCTTAAAGGAATTTGGCTTGGTCAAAGAATTAGGGCCAACTAGAATAGGCATAATCCACCAGCTTACTTTACGTCCTGATTGAGTTTCATAGTCAAGACTGACTAGAAATTGGCTCAAACAGTGAGAAAATACATGACTAGGGTCAGGGCCAAGTAATAAGAAAGGACATACTAAAATTTGGCCCAACTAGGTCTTGCATTAGAAAAATAAGTTGGGGATTGGCACTTTGGAAAACCACAAGTTAGAATCTTATTGGTTCTTTTAAAATTGATTTTGTTAATACATTTTTTATTTTACGACCCAATTTTTACTTGAAATTCCCTTAATCAACAAGTACATGACTTGCGGAAGCACCTTCAAAGGAAAAGATGGGTGAAGTGTTGAATGGGAGAAGCCGAAACATATGAAGGAGGGGTTATGGGAGGGTCGAAGAGCTAGGGTTTTTAGGCATCTGCAGGTGTAGAAATCCATGGAAGGGCACAAAGGAGGGAGCTCCACTCCCTCCTACAAGCAGGCAGTGGCTAGCCCAGGTGAGAAACCATTAGAGAGCATTAGAGGTCCTTCAGGAGAAGGGATAAGGAACATGGAGGAGGAGCAAGAATTAAGCAAGTCAAGGGAGAATAAAAGCAATAAAGAAAATGAGGAAGAAGACAAGGAACAAGGAGTGAAAAGAAAATCATAAAAGGGACCATGTAAACCCAAAGCTGAGGTCACACCTTGAGTAGTTTTAAATGACCCTGCTCTGCAGGCGCACAGGGAACACATGCAGACATATGCTATCATTTGTAAATTCATGGGATTATGGCCCACTGAAAAGGCTTTACAGACATGGATTAAATACAACTAGAAACCAAAAGGAAGCATTGATCTACATCTTGGGTCAAAGGGTTTCTTTACTGTGGTCTTCACAAATATGGAGGATAAAGACAGGGTGTTTGAAGGAGGGCCCTACTTCTATGCAGTAGCACGCCTCTACATGTGACCGTGGATGATGAATTTTTTCCTTGATCGAGAAACTTTCACTTCGGTCCCGGTCTGGGTAATACTCTACTCTCTACCTCTTGATTACTGGCAAATGGAATCGTTATATACCATAGGAAACAAATTAGGGTGTTTTGTCAAAGCTTGTAAGGCCACCAAAAGGGGAAAGTATACTTCCTTTGCACGAATATGTGTGAAGATGAATCTCTCTGGAGCTCTACCGAATGAGGTCATCTTGGAAGTTTTTTTATGAAGAATGGGTGCAAACAGTGGACTATGAACATATTCCTTTCAGATGTTGGAGATGCGATGAACATGGGCACCTATTTAGAGACTACCCTCTCAGTAAAATAGAGAACAGAAGTAAAGTGACCACAATGAAAGATACTGAAGGCTTTCACACAGTGGTACATAGAGGAAAAGGGGCAAGAGGGGGCCAAAGCAACATCAAACAAAAGGGAAACAGGCTAATCTGAATAGGTTCCAAGTACTCGAAGAAGAAGAAGAAGAGATAACAAAAGTAGATCAGGTATTGGAAGGAAGCCCAGTGGAGAAGGAGAAAGAAGAAGACAGAGTACAAGCATAGGATAATAACAAACAGAAAGAGACTATGTTGAGCGATGAAGAACTGGAGATGGAACAAGAAATGACCTAGAGTGAGATGGAAATGGAGGATCATGAACTGGAGGAGATTCTTGATAAGGAACACCTAGATCTGGAAGGGTTCTTGAAACAGGGGACCATGAGTGGGGTAGACTCATTACTTCCAAAAGAGTTCAATAGAGTAAAACAGTTGTTCCTATGGAAAACTCAGGCTAAAGGGCTAGACAGGCAAAGAAAAAATGAAAGGCAAGGAAATGAAGGTGTGAAAGCTATGAAAATCACACCTAGAATAGCACCTAGAAATCCAGGAAAGAAAAGAGGCAGGAAAAATAAAAACAAGTTATTGATGGAATGTGGAAAGCTAATGATAAATTCAGGTAAGATGAAAGATCTAACCAGCTACTCCTTTATGAATATTTAATAATGAAGTTTACATCTTGGAATATCAGATGTCTAGGTAGTAAAAGAAAATAAAGAATTCTTAGTAATATAATGAAACAAGAAGCTCCAGATATGATATTTATTAGGAAACTAAATGCTCAATTCAAAAAATAAAAGAAAATCACAACAAATGGCTCAACAGATTTGAGTTTCTAGAATTCAAAGAAGATAACACAGCAGGGGGCATACTTACTCTTTGGAACCCCCAAAAGATTGGTATAATAGATCCTGAGGCATCTAGAAATTATTTATCTATGGTTATACAGCTGGTGGGAGATAGGGAGACCTATATGGTCACGAATGTATATGGCCCTCAATGAATGGATGACAAAATCAGGTTTCTAGATTCTCTTATGGAGCTTAGAGACAGACATGTAGATGTACCATGGATCTTGTGTGGGGACTTCAACATGATCAAATCACTTTCAGAGAAAAAAGGGAGAACCAAAACTTTAAGCAGAGAGTCTACAAATTTTCAAACTTTTATAGATAATATGAAGCTTGTTGATACTGACATGACTAATTGTCTCTTTACTTGGAACAATAAAAGAGGAGGAGAGTCTCAAGTAGCCTCAAAGTTAGACAGATTCTTAATCTCAGAGGACCTTATGCTCACCAACAAGGAAATGATAGCGAGAATTCTCCCCTTTGGAGGCTCAGACCATTGGCCTATTCAACTTGAGATTCAGGGCATTGGTACCCCCAAGAACAGACCTTTCAAATTTGAGAATATCTGGCTCACCCACCCAGAATCCATCAGTAACATTACAAAATGGTGGACAGAAGATCTGCATATTCAGGGTAAAAGTATGTTATAGCTACACAAAAGACTAAAGTACATCAAACTCAGACTTAAATATTGGAACAAGAATGAATTTGGCAATATTTTTGCAGCAAAAAAAGTTGTTGAAGATAAAATGCAGGAACTCAATCAAACCCTTATCACAGATGGCTTTGATAAAGATAGAAATGACCAAGTCACCAAACACCATCAAGACTGGGAGAATTTATGTAAACAAGAGGAAATATTTTGGAGACAAAAATCCAAAGTTCAATGGTTGAAAGAAGGGGAGTGTAACACTAGATTTTTCTATAGATCTACCATAGCGAACAGATCTCATAATAGGATCTCTTCGATCAAGGATGAGGGTGGTCATATTCTTAATTCCCATGAATATACAAAAGATGCGTTAGTTCATCACTTTCATGGAATAGCACAGGAAACCATTCCAGATAGAGAGCAATTTATCAGGGATTTAACAGGGCATATTCCTAGACTTGTTACTAGAGAGGATAATTTCAATCTCAATAGGCCAGTGACAGAAGAGGAGGTTAGTGAGGTCATCAAAGAAATTCAGAATGGTAAAGTGCCAGGCCCTGATGGTTTCAATGTGGATTTCTTTAAAGCTTGTTGGAATATAGTTAAACAGGATATTCTGAACGTAGTGGAAGGTTCCAGGTTGAACAGAACTATTTTGAAGGGGCTCAATACTTCCTTCATCTCCCTGACCCCCAAATAGGACAATGCTCAAAATCCAGACAAGTTTAGACCCATAGCCATGTGCAATGTGGTTTATAAGATAATATCCAAGGTTGTTGCTAACATACTCAAACCACTTCTTCCTACTCTAGTTTCTGTGGAGCAATCTGGTTATGCGGAGAGCACACAAATTCTCAATAACATCATTCAAGCGCATGAGGTGGTGCACTCATTGACAAGCAATAGGAAGGTTGGTATGATTATGCAATTATACCCAGCCAAAGCTTATGATAAGTTGAATTGGACCTATATAAGGAGGGTCCTTATTGCTTTTGGGTTTGATCGTAACTGGGTAAGATGGGTCATGGCCCTGGTAACTTCTTCCAGCTTTTCAATTCTAGTTAATGGTTCTCCTTCCAAGACTTTTACTCCTTCCAGAGGCCTCAAGCAGGGTGATCCACTCTCGCCTTTTCTCTTCATCCTTATGATGGAAGGACTCGGTCAGTTTATTAAGCATGCAAAAGAAGTTGGTAATATCAAAGGCCTCCAACTTTTAGAGACTGGTTAGGCTTTGACCCATCAACAATTTGTTGATGATACTATGTTGCATGGAATCCCCATGGTCAAAGAGGCTCTAGCATACAAAAATATCATGTCTGACTTTGCCATGGCTATAGGTATGGAAGTTAATCTCTCCAAATCTAAGATTTTTTTCTTTAATACCAATATTGCTATTCAGAAAAATATCTCTAGGATTCTAGGCTTTCAAATGGATGTCCTTCCCTCCAAATATTTGGGAGTTCCTCTTACTGATAAGCCTTTGCACAAGGGAATTTGGGAGCCAGTGATTAATAGGATGTAGGATAAAATCAGGAAATGGACCTTTAGATCTTTAAACTTGGCTGGTCGGTTAGTGCTTACAAAAGTTGTTCTCCAATCAATACCCGTCTTCATGCTATCAGCCCTTCCAACTCCAAAAGGAGTTTTGAAACATTTTAGAACCATTCAAAGAGACTTTCTTTGGGGTAAGGGGGAGGAAAGAAAGAAATGGGCCTTGATAGACTAGGAGAAGATCTACAAACCTAAAAATTATGGGGGTCTTGGACTAGATGATCTGGAAGCACTAAGTAAAGTTCTAGGGGCGAAATTATGGTGGCACTGGGTAAAAGACCCAAAGGCACAGTGGGCTAGAATCTGGAAAGAAAAATATGCCAACAATTGGCAAGATAATGATCTAATAAGAATGTCTAGCATCATAAAGGGCTCACACATCTGGAATAAGGCCTGGGGGAATAGAGGATTAGTACAAAAAACAGCTTCTGGGAAATCAAAGATGGTGATCTTGCTTTGTTTTGGGAGGACAAATGGCAACAAGAACCTACATTGTTAAGAGAGAACCTTCTAGACCTCAAGGAAAAAATAGATACCAAAAGGTTATTTAAGGTAAAGGATTTTTGGCATCAAACCAACAGTGAAGGAAAATGGAGAACCTGGAAGAATATGGATCACAGGGAAGATAACCCACTGAAAGCAAAAGTAGAGGAACTTCTGACAATGTTGGAACAAAGGAAAATATTAGTGACAGGGGGCATGACCAACTTAGATGGGGAAACAATAATGCAGGCACCTTCAACCTTAAGGAGGCAAAAAGCATACTCCTTGAGCTGGATTCTAATGAACCAGACAGGGTTTGGCAGAACTTATGGAGACATCAAGGATGGATGAAGATTAAACTCTTCATGTGGTTGGTTCATCATAGGAAAATTCTGACTTGGGATAACATTCGGAAGAGGGGTGTTCTGGGCCCTTCCAGATGCCAGCTCTGTGAAGCCCAAGAGGAAACAATGGAGCACCTTCTCAATAATTGCATTTTCACCTCTTGGTTGTGGGATACTTTTGCCACTATCTTCCAACAGATAGACAGGGACAAAGGAAGCATTATCAACACCCTAATCAATTTGAGATGCAACTTCTCTGATTTTGAACTTCTAGGCTCAGCCTAGGCTTTAACGCCAAGCTTCATAATATGGACTGTCTGGAAAGAAAGGAACAACAGAATCTTTAAGAATGAAAAAAGTTCCTCCCAACGCCTTTTTGAGAAAATCTTAAGAAAACTTAAGGATATGGTAAGTACTATGGTGCTAACTTTCCCTAAGAATCCACCTTCAGAAGCTAAAACACAAATACTTCTTAAGCTAGGTATGCAGGGGCTTATTCCATAGGGCCTGGACAAGAAGGTTTTGAAAATGGATACTAAGCAAGATTATTGGCATCCTCCCCCTCAGGGTTTTTTGAAATACAACATTGATGGGGCTTCCAAAGATGACTCAGGTATTGCTAGCTGTGGAGGAGTGTTAAGGGATGAAAATGGCAGTCTCGTTTTCAGTCTCCATTGCCATTTGGGAAGAGCCACTAACAATATGGTGAAATTAATGGCTCTTGAGCAATGTTTAGAATTCCTGAAGCAGGATAATCTATAGAATGTTATTGTTGAAGCTGATTCAGAGTTAATCATAAACTTAATCAAAAGAATCAGCTATGGCACGAAGCTGGAAAAAGTCTCAAAACAATGGAGACTGCTCTAGGTCTTTCAAAGGATTCAACTTCATTTCCGTGGTTTACGTACTGTGAGTTTTAACCATGTGCGAAGGACAACAAACAAATTGGCGGACATCTTGGCAAATCAAGGAGTACTCTATACCAAAGGCAGGGTTGCGCTGAGTTGGCCTGAGATGCCTCTGAATAGATTAAATGAGCAATGTCACAACCAGGCAGATGAGGACATAATGGTGTTTCAAAACAAAGACACAGAGGTGGGGTCTAGTTGATTTGGATTCTTTATGCAGTGTTTTTTCTAAAGTAAGAACATTCTGGGGATGCAGGTCACTGTCGGCTTCCCCAACCCTCGACAGTATGAACAAAGAAGTTTCAAATGGGAGTTGCTGAGCAGATACAGTTTTGCCGATGGTCAGTCGAATAGATGGATTTTCATTTTTCACGGGTTCATGCGACCGCGGAGAAGGGATGATGAGCGGGGCCAGAATTTCGGCTTTCCCGGCAGCCTTAAAACCCTCGTTTTCCTTTCTGTGGCTGCAATATCGCTCGCGAGGTGGTTTATCATCCATCGCACGCCCTTCACACAGGAAGTGGTTTTGTGGAGTTGGGAGTGATTCCACTCACCAAGCAACACGTGGCATAGTATGATGAAGGAATACCGCCCTCATCGCACGGTAATCTTCGATATGTTAGGCTCGTGCGATATGCTCCTCAGCCATCGGATCATGTAAGGTGGATCTACAGTCAGGAACAAGTGAGCATGTTGGTGGGTCCAGGCTAGCTATCGCATGGTTAATCGACGAGCTACTTGGTATTACAATATTATCCTCCACTGTTGGATCTGGCATGGAGGATCGACGGTCAAGGAAAATGGAGCTAATCCAGGGAAGAATATCTTCTAGGCAGGTTTTGCGTCTTGGTGGGAATCGGTGCCTTTCACGCACTCTACATGCTCGAGGGTTATCCCCCCATACGGACCTGAAATCCTTTTAATTGAATCCCTAATTCCTCATCGGGTCCGATTCCAAATTTTAATTGTTTGATTGTTTCTGACCCAATTTGAGCCTCGTCTGTCCGATCTTTGTGGGGAGATCGAACGGTCTCGGCTTTGTTGGTATTTTGTGGATATTGTGGTTTTTTGGGGGGGACCGAGGCTCAGTGTTTAAGCCTTTAGGTCGGGGCCCTAGGCTGTAAGCGGATGGTATTTCTTTAGCTCACAGTTCCTTTGGGAATGTTGTATATTATGTAAATTGTTTTAAGATTTAATGAAATAGAAGGTATGATTCTTGCTTCAGCAAAAAGAAAGCAAGTACATGACTTGCATTTTGATTTTTGCTAGTAATGCCTTCATCGTCATATTTATCCACTTTTTAAATCTCCTAGCTTGAGCTCCATCAAAACCATCCATACTAATCTATACTTCCACCTGATCCCTTGAAGATACATTTGCTTCAGAGTACTAAATCAAATTTGTGTTTGTACTGACTGAACTATCACCCATTCCATTGATGTATTTCCACCTACTAAGATACATAACCCATTAATATACTCACTAGTTATTTGGGAAAGATGCCTAGATACTAAATGTAGCAAGAGTTAATATTAAAACATGACCTTCATCTATATTCATCATCATTTATTTATTCCATTTACTAAAGAAATGTTTTAATATAAAACAAGCCCACATGCTTGTAGAGATTGCGATTAATATCACTATGACATATTTGGTTATTAATTGATGGACAATTTCATACCACACTTAATATTCTTTGACTACTATTGGGAGCTCGATGTCACCAAGTCTTGCATTGTTTTGATCACTGCCATTGAATCACAACTCCATGCTCTATAACACAAATTGTATGCAACTCTTAATCCATAGACAAATTTGCACATAACACCTAACTAAGTATGGATGCTTCTAACACTTTAGAAAACCCACCACATCGGTTCACAAAACAAATTGCATACATATAAGCTAATCTAATATACACTAAATTAATATCACATCTCTCACATAATTTGACCTATCCTTTTAAGAGAGTTACAAAAAAATACTAGATTTAATACCAAATTAACACATTCATGAATACCACAAATAAACTAAACTCTTTCTAGAAAATTTATTAAATCTAATATATTGCCAAACATATAATAGAATGTCATATTTATTGCCAAACATATAATATAATATCATATTTATAGTAATGTGAGAGTTACACCAAATAGATATCACAACCAATACCTACTCGAATAGTAATGACTCTTAATTATTATAACTCACACCATGGGGTTTCTCTTGAATTTTTAATAGCATAACATTTCTATCACATTAAGTGGATCTACTCTTTTCAATGTACGTATATATTTTTTAAATTATATTAAACTAGTGTATTATGAACCTTTTATGAATCTAGGTTTTCATAATTCACGACTTTTTAATAACATAATGTTTCTATCGCATTAAATGGATCTACTCTTTTAACAATGTGTATATACTTTTTAAATTATATTAAACTAGTGTATTATGAACCAATCTAGGTTTTCATAGTTCACGTACCATTCTCTCAATATTTTGAAGGCATAGTTTCCAACCATTATTAACTATTTAATTAAATGATAACTATAGTTTATATATTTTTCTTTTTCTCATTATCTTGTTTGTTATTTTAGTGATTTTTGTTTTTAAGAAATTAATTTTATTTTATTTTTTCTACAAAATTTTGGATAGACAGTGGTTGGGTGTCTTGTTACAAAACTTCTAAATATTAAATCACTAACTGAATTCTTCAACTTATTGAATTCTTCAACTTATTCAGATAGTATTCTTGAACATGACCATAATATAGCCTGACTAATACTAAACTTATCAAAAAAAAAATTCAAATCAATATTTAATAATAATATCTATAAAACTAATTTTTTGTCTCATAATTATTATATATTTTTTAACAAAAAATATACTATGTTTGAGATTACATTCCAAATAGTTTTACAAATTATTAGAAATCCATCGAATAGTTTATCTTTTTTTGGTTAGTAAAAAATAGATGCAATTTTTGTATTTAATTGAGACTATCTTGCCTATTATTATTTGTTTTTATATTTCAATATTAAATACGATTAATTTTTTTTTTCAAATATATTATAAAGTGTTTAACTATCAAATTGATATATTATTTTTTTAAGAAAAAAATGTTTAGGGAATGAGTAATTTCCTCAGATACATACAACATCTGATAAGTCATATATATCAAAATTCATAGTTCAACATAAGACAAAGGTCAAGGGAAATTGGAGCTAGAATCCTAAACTCTAATAAGACACCTATCTTTCCAAGGAGACACCAATCTTTTCAACCTTACCATAATGGGCTCCAAGGTTGAAACCCGAAATAGGCTGATATATTATTAAAATAAGCTCTTTAGATAGGATAACAAAGTAATCTATCCATGAATCTATGATAGTTTTGTTTTATTTTGAACTGTGAAAAAAGTGTGTTTATATTATGTATGTTTAGTTAAGGTTGTATAGATGTTCTCTTATATACTGTTTTGAAATGATTTTGATTAAGAAATAATTATATATATATATATAATATATAATATATATATATAGAGGAATTAGAAAATATATAATATTATTTTTTAATTATTTTCAAAATTAAAATTAAGAAAATAATTTATTAATAAAATTATAATATTAAAATAAGGCAATTTAATTTAAATTTATATCTATCAAATATTAAAAATTAAATTTAATGAACATTAAAAAACCTTTAAAATTTCCTAAATCTTAAAACATTTTATTTGATTACCTTTATAATTTTAGAGTTAAATAGTTTTATAATAAGAAGGGTTATATACTATATTATTGTTATTTCCGTATTTCCATTAAATTTTTTTAAAATAACCTAAAAACATTACCTGTTTTAAACTCAATTTACCAATTCTTTTTCAATTAACTATAGATAACTAATAATTGATCAATAAATTAACTAATAATTGATGAATAAAGTAAAAAGTCAAAGTCAACTAGAAAATCATTTCATCCATTAACTATACTTTTTACCTGGAAAAGAGTTTTTCTACTTATATATATTTATCATTTTAAATAAATATAATTATTTTATTATATATATTAGTTTTATTATAAGAATATAATAATGTTTGACTTTAAAAAATTATAAAAAATAAAATGCATTTTCAGATAATATGCAATGTTCACATTTTTGTTGAGTTTTGGTTTTAAAAGGAATTTAAATGTAATGATGTTTGATTTAATTTTCTTTTATAAAAAACAAAATGTATTATTAGATAATGTGTACTTTTCAAATTTTTGTTAAGTATTAGTTTTAAAGGAATTTAAGTTTTGAAAGATCTATACTACTTTTTTAAGACATATTTTGTTTTTTAAATATATAGGTGTGTATTTAAATTTCTCATAATTATGTTATTCAATTTTTTTTTAAATCTTTTAATAAGTAAGTATTTTATTTGAGATTTTATAAGCAATATTAAGTTTATTTAACTTTGTGGTTCACACATCTCAAGATGCTTTTTCTTGTTATAAGAATTATAAAATTCAAAAATAAAATAAAATTATATCAAACAAATGAAAGTGTTTATTGTATGGTAACATTTTTAGGAATTTTCTATTTTTAATTTATTACTTAAAACAGTATTATAATATTTAATTTTATCCAAAACTAACCAACTGTATGTGAATGATGAAACTTATATAAAAAAAAAAACATCTTAAAAACATTTAATGATTACAATTTACAACTTTACTCACACTTTTCAATTTATCCTCTTAAAAATAGTTCATTTTTTAATCATTAATCCCAAATTAATATATATATATATATATATACACAAAGAACTATTATTTAACCCCACATTCCATTTAATAACTTACAAACTTCCCTACAGGTTTATCGATTCAATTCGTAAAAGGTAGAGTCTAGCATTCATAATGGTAGAGTCTAGCAATAAACACCATGCTCATGTTTGCACATGTTTGAAATATTATTGAGGAGGGCATAATGGATCCTTCCCATCTTTATCACTTACTCAGAGTGATACACTCTTTGTTCTTCGTGCCCACTTAAATAAACTCGACCGACAACCTCAATTCATAAACAATAATATTTCTTATTATTATTAATAACATAAACGTGTTAAGACAAAAGGAACTGCCACATTTGAAGCACCAAAGAGGAATGACCATTTTTCTAATTAGTAGTCATTAACAAGGGAGGTTGCATGATAGCTACTCCCTGCTTAGAGCGGAAAGGGAATTTGTACAATGAGCAGTAGCAGGAGCAAGAAGGGACTCTGTACAATGAACATGAGCTTGCTTGGTTTTGAGATAAAGAAAGAATAATTTTATAAATAAATTAAAGTGATAGCCATTGATGCAGATACGCAGATTAGAACTAGCAAGTTGTTGATGCAGATTAGAACCAACAAGGAAACTAGAATAAATAATTATACTCAAAATAACATGGAAACTATTGAATACTACATGCTTTTCAAACAAATTGCGTAGGTTCCTTAGCTTCTTTGGAAAGCCAATCTTATTCAAAAGAAGCTTACACAATTGCTATATAAACTAAGTTATTTAGCTCTTTTTCAAGGGAGACTGGCTCTTTAGAACCTTTTATAGGCAAAGTGAAAATGAAATCTAAGACTATTGATATTTTGAACCGTTGATTATTCATTCTATAATCCCTGTATTCTGATAATAACAAAAGCTGTGAAATAATACTATTGGTTATAGATGCAGAGTGAGAATATAAATCTGAGAATTTTCGCATCACATGCTCCCAAAAGTTCGTTGAGATTAAAAAATTCATTGAGAAGATAGAAATAACTAATAGTAACTTCATAAAATAATAACTTCTCTTTTTAGAATTTGAAATAATAACTTCTCTTTTTAGAATTTGAAGTTACTACTTTCTTTTAGAAATTGAAGTTGTTGTTTTTTGGTAATCTAAACTTAAGCAGAAAAGCAATTTTTAGGAATAAACTCGATTTAGTGACTGAGACTTGGCTTAAAAACCTAGTGTTAAACTTCATTAAGCATAAAATTAAATAAAAAAGCATGGATACATGTGCCTCACTGCGCTATTTTCGACAACATGCAATGAGTCCACCTGCCTCACCAATCTATTTTCCATAGCATGCCATAAAATACATGGATGAAGCCATATGAAGCTTTGGCATGCTAATATGATTTTATATGGGGTAGTTATCTGTAAACAAATTTCGTAGGGAATATCAAAAACTACATTTTGGAGCTTTTTGGCTTCAACGACTGCTCCATAAACTTCTAGATTAGCTATTCTTGTTACATTAGCTTCTACCCTTGCAGTTGGGAAGAGCACGACACTGGAAGTGATCAACACAACACCATGCAACTTGGAAGAGCACAACACTAGGAAGTGATCAACACAACACGAGGAAGTGATCCAAGGCAGTCGACATAAAGGGAAGCGAGATTGGAAAAAGAGTAGGTGTAGCTCCACATAGTGGGAGTTCCATGGTAGATGATTTGACTTAGTTCCCAGAATTTCAATCTCAAACCACTGATTTTAAAGACATCTCCTTAGGCCATTAGACATACGGATTTTATCACCCATTTGAAAGATGGAACCTTTGTTGATTTCCAACACGACTCCTAAATCTACACAATCAAATGATGCAAACCTTTGCTAGCAAAAGAAAGGGTTGAAATCCCTCCGTTATTCAGAGACAGTCTACACTACCTCTCTTTCCAAGGAATTTACATACTAATAGGTTTGATTCAAACGTCAATGAGAGTGTCCTCTCTTATGTTGAGATTTTCTGTTTGAGTCAAATAGGCAAAAATCTCTGAAGGATGACAACAATAGGGATTCAGTTCCTAGATTAGCTCCAGGTTGTTGGAAGGGAGTTAATGCCTCCTATATTTGATGTGAGGGAGTTATGAGGTTGTTAGATTCTCTATGCTATATAACAGGCAATCATTCGGATGATTTGCTAAGAGTGTGTGAGGATTTCTTGATGTAATATCCAAATTTGATTAATATATTCTTGATGCCTATGTTTGGTGGACGTAGCCCAGATTGGTTGGGTGAACCACGTTAAAACTGTCTCTTATGTGTTTGATCTTCTGCTGTGTGTTTTTATTTAATTTTTTGTTGTGCACCTGATCCAACAATTGGTATCAGAGCATGTTGGAGTTGCTGGTGCAGAGAGGATAGCCTGGATCGTTTGCGTGGAGGTTTTCATCATACCTGGAGTGCTGGTGCCTGAAATGGATGGACCGCTGGCTGTCCTACATGATTAATGCTGTTGTCCGTGAAAAGCCTGTGCGTAGTGCTGAGACCTGTGCATGGAGCTGTGTGTGGTGGTTGCTGTTGACCTGGTATGTTTTGCTAGTGCGTAATAATACTGTTGCTGCATAATATTATTAAATGGTGCGTGGACTGTTTTAAAGGAGTATGCAAAGATATGAAAACGGTTGTTTGATAAAGCATGTTGTGTATGGTCTACAAACGCTAGGAGACGGGAAATTCCCCTCGTGGTTATGTCCAGTGCGACGTCATACCTGTTCATATTCTTTGGATTTAAATCAGAATTTTTTCTTTCGGTGGCTCAGCAGTAATAATACCATGTTCTCATTCTTTGTTTTCAAATGGGCATAACCATGCAAAATATCAAGAAAATAATAGGAATCAATTCAGTTCTATTAGGGTTGGGTACGGGAGACGGAATGTTTAAAGCGCAGTTATAAAAAACAGCGGTGCCTGTTATTCCATTGTTTGTTTTTAAAAAAAACAGTGACTCCTTTTTTTAGTTTCGTTGGCAGCGTTCAAGTTTTTACATGGAACAGCGCAGTTAGAAAAAAAAACGCAGGGGCAGTCTACGAATTTTACATGACAGTCAGTCAGTTTTTTGTTTCAAAAACGCAGTGTGATTTGGATACAACCCGTAGTCATTGATTTAAAAAACGCAGTTTAATAGAAGGCAATTTTATAACTTCCATTTAAAAAAAAAAAAAAAAAACGCAGTTTAATAGAAGCGCGGTTTTATAAATTCCATAGATTTTCAAGACTAGGGTCCAATGATTGAGACTAGAAAGGAAAATTGATAAACACGCATTTTTTGGAATTGAGTGGTGCAAATAAAAAACAACAAGTGTAAACAAGAATTTTTTTTTTTTTTTTTTGTGAAGAGAAAACAAAGGAAAAAAAAAATTGTGAAGTGAAAAAGACAATTTTGAAAGGCATAGGCAGATTTTTTGTGTAAAATCAAAGGCAAAGGCAATTTTCTTTTTTGCTGGTTGGATATTGGATATTATTGTGTTTTTTGTTGATACAAATGGCGAAAACTCAAAGTGACCGGTTTGAAATTGAGAAATTTAATGGCAAGAATAATTTTGAGATCTGGAAGGTGAAAATGCATGACTTGCTTGTCCAACATGG
>APFE030602552.1:25250-66812 GCA_000404065.3 Pinus taeda | reverse complement strand
TTGTCACAATATGCGGGACCCTATTCGGCTGCCACTATTGACAAAGCTTCAGAGGTGGCAGTTCTCTTAAAGGCTAAGGACCAGGAGATTTTGAATCTCCAAACAGAATTAGCAGACACCAGACAGAGGATAATACAAGCAGAGCAGCAATCAGCGGGACACCAGCAAGAGGCAGCACGCATCAACGAACAACTATTGGGACAACAGAAAATCAATGAGCAATTGATGCAACAGTGGCAAGAAGAGAAGCAGGCGATCACTCAGACATCTATCCAAAAGGAGAGTGAGCTAACAGAAGCATTGGAGCAGCTGAAGGTAGCAAATGAGCAATCTTTACAAGTTAAAGATGAATACATTGCTCAAATCACAGCACAGTTGGAAGCCATAAAGGGAGAAGCGCAAATAGAAGAATTTAAAAAAGAGGCAATGATAATTAATAAAGCGCTTATATCTCAAGTTAAAATACCTAGCACAAATCCCTGTTCACTCAGTGCAGAGGCCACTCTGCGGAGATTGGGCTTACGTATGTTAATGATCAGGTGGAACAGATCAGAGCAGAATATAATCAAGCCGGGGAGATATATCTTGACTATCTTGAATGGGCAAGAATTCAAAGTCAGTAAACAAGCCAATCCACTCGAATATTAGAGAGTCCACAAAAATAAGTTGTTATCAGAATGGCAGGGACAAATATTGAAGGCAGAAAGGGCAGCATCAAGATGTACATTAACCGCTGATAATCTGGCCAATCTGGTAAATGATACTTTATATCAGGCCAATATTACTTCCCAATGCACGCCCGGAAAGATCACTACTGCATATACATTGGAACAAGCATGTTACCTCGAGTTAGAAAACAGAGCAAAACTGATTACCGTAGTCAAAACTTTAGACACGGATGCATATTGGCGGTTTCTAATCAAGCCGCATAAACAAAGATCTGCTCTCAAATGCCTAACCGACGCCATGCAATATATGATCCCCGAAATCCAGGACTCCACCTATGCTGCCCAGCTCAGTTCTAGGCTCAACAAACCGCCCGAAGTTGAGCCAATGCTCGCTATCAATCAGCTCAGGTACACAGGAAAGAAGCCAGCAGAGTGACTCATCGCCCAGCTCCTCCAATCGCCAGCTTAATAGGAATTTGCATTTATTTGACATCAGAATAGTTAGCTTTTCTGTTTTGATAGATATTTTAGATTAGTATAGTATTTATAGACCCTTTCATGCATTTAGAAAGGGTCGTAAAAATTTTGTATAAGACTTAACAGACTGAAGTTTGCACTACTGTGCTTCAGCCTTTATTCTTTTATGAAACTTGACCAAATACTTTTATTTTAACGGAGAAGTTTTTGATTCAATTGTGCACTACTGTCGTTGATTCAAAGATCGTTATGCGTTGAAGTAGAAGTCATACATAGTGATTCATATCGGGAGTGGCTTACAGTTCAAATGGTACTTTTATCTTTGTTTTGAATTCATTCTGTGTATTTGATTTCACTGTGTAATTATTTTCTGCTATCATTATCTGTATGCATGTATATCAACTGGAAATCTTGTTCATACCACTATTGGATGATCATATGATGTGCCTTATTATTTAATCATGTATGCGTTAATGGTATGAACCTTTAAAGTACTGTAGTATTGTTTTAACCACTGTGTTTAACTATTTAGATACAGTAAATCTTGAATGATTCAATATCTGTGTTGTGAAAATGTGGTTATCTATATAATTGTATTTTTAGAACATTGAACATCAAAAGCTACGCTTTAGAAGTTCAATTAGATTCCCGGGATAGTCTTATTTATTTACATTTTTGTTAAATAGTTTAGTCATCTACTTATCACTGTTAAGCATCCATTCATCCTATTTATCTATTGCTGGGAAACTGGTCCCATTATCCCCAGTCGGAGCCACTACACCAAACGGAAAAGGAACTGCACTAAGGTCCGGACCGGGTGGTTTTCCCCAATGTTGATGCAACGATTTTCGGGGCGTCAACATGACCTCAGAAAGAAAAAGAATTTTTTTCACATCACTATATGACATATGGCCAATTTCAAATAGATTGTTTACCTCTGATCCATGGGAATCATTGCGTTCTTCAATGCAATGATATACACTCCCTTATCAGCTTTCTTTTTACATAAGATAGCCTCTTTTGCTATGATAAATGGCTGAATATATTGTTGTCCAACATTTCCCACTTGCTGGTTTCCTTCTCTATGTTCAACACCCAATTGATGAACTTGAAGACCTTCTTCCCGTTCCTCATTTATTTCTCCCTCTTCTTGACTATTGGGTAGAAATTCTTGATGCATGTTTGAACTTTTCTCCATTTGAATGCTCTCTTGATTTGCTTGGAATAGAGTCAACCAATTCTTTGCTTGTGAGGTTATTGAAGAAAAATCATTTATAAACTTTTCCACATCACTTTGAGAAAATGATAGTTCTTTGCTTCCAAAGACTTGCTCATAATTAATTTGGTTATAACCTCTCTCAATACTTGATATATTATCAAAATTGATCATTAGTTTCTTTAGCAGGATTATCATGAGCTTTTAAAATTTCTTTAGAATCATAATATTCACAACAACCTTCAAAAAGAAACTTGTGTGCATAAGAAGTTCTACAAAAAGTATTGAATACTAAATGGAAATCTTTCAAAGATGAAATGATTGAACGAGGTAGGGACTTGTACCAAACCCTAGCTTCTTGGTCTAAAGAAAACATAAACAACTTCATTTTCACATCTTCATGAATGATGCTCTGCTACTCCATGCATTCACGAAACTCTTGGAGGTGCTGAACTGGATCTTCATATTCATTTCCACTGAATCTTGGAAGATACTCATTCCAATCATGAAATGTAGGCATATGATGAGGATAGCCAGTGATCCTAGTAATCTAGTGGGCCAAATTTATTGACTAAGAATGCAGGGATAACCATTAAATCCCAGAAAAGAAAATTTCAAAGTGAAGATCACACATATGAATGTAAAACGAACTGCTGAAACTTGTCACCCTCAAGAATCAACTTCTAACTTAATAAACCCCAGGGAAAAGTGTTCTTATTCAATTGTTTTTCAGGTTGTGGTTCTTGTTCTTGTGGAGTCGCCTTTTATTTATTTTATTCAAAACAACCAAATATTTCCTCCTCACTGAACAACCAGAGGAAAATATTGAAAACCCAGGGAAAAGTGGTCTTGTCTTCTCTCCCCGACAACTGCGCCAATTAATGTTATACCTTAAGAAACCAATTTCCTGGTTGTATAGAAATTGTGCTTAAGACATTAATAATTACAAAGATTGTCACTTCTTTGTCACTCAATTATATATTGTGTTCTCAAATGAAGGACCTGGGAAATTTGGTTCTTGATCCTCAATACTTAGATGACATGATAACATCAGAATGCCATTTGTTTGTTGAATATAAATGATGAATGAAGAAAGATTGAACAAGTCATAGACAATATGCTATTTAACACAAGATCTACCATCTGTGACACTAGGAAGAAAACATAAAATGACACAAAGGAAGAAAACATAAGATGACACATAATAGAGAAAAGACAAAATCACACCCAACAACGTATGGAAAACTTCCGATTCTTCATTAATCAATAGTTGTATCAGGAATTGAGTAGCTTAGTCTCCAGGTTCTCCAAAATTCGAACCCCTTCTTTCTAAATTTACATCTTTTTATACCTTACAAGACAGTTGGTGATCACCAAAACTGTCAAACTGCTTAATTATTTTCCTATCTGTCTAGAGTAAAAATTATTACAAAACATTACACAGAGGGCAAAAGACACCTCCTTCTAAAGAATATAGAATAATAGGAAGTAAGGAAGTTAGACAATAATGATAACTGCTAGCTTTTCGGCTCTGTTGTTGGGCTGTTGAGTTTCTCTGTGGAAGCTTTAATAATGATTAAACCATTTTAATTATAATAAACTTTGACAAAACCATGAACTTAGGCTTACATATGTATTGAGCGTGTTTTGATTGGAAAAACACAAGAAAATCTGACCAATCACCTTCCTTTGAAGTTTTAGTCATCCACCACTAATTCTGATTGTCTCACTTAAACAATAGAACTGGCTATTTTACATAAAACATTAGTTTGCCACGAAATTGAAAAGATTTAACAATTTGATTCATAAACTCGGGTCCACCTTAGCTATGTGTGAGCCATTCGATCATTCGTTCAATCAACGGCCTGATCCTCCGGAACACACGAGATATTAAACTCGTTTGAAATAAATCCTATTGAGTCTGCCTGTTCAACACTCCTTTGACTCCCATACAGACCCGATGGGAAATATACATCACTAGTTAATAATATGTCGGGTCCGAATTTAGTGCTAAATCCCGATCATTTCTTTGTCTGATATCCATTGGATCCTGTATTTTTTGATGGACAGCTGAGATTAACCTGGACTTTAGCAAGCTTGAACTACATTTGATATACTGTCGCGTCCGATAAGTTGTCTCCAGATTGCCGTTGGATTAGTGGCTTGTTGATCAACATCCCAGATCTTCTCGCAAGTATACTTTGCATCAATTTTTGGAAACAAAACCTTTCTAGATGACTTGTGTGATTACTGTTGGATTTGTGGCTTGTCGATCAATGACCCAGATCTTCTCATAGGTACACCGGCGCATCAGATTTCCGAAACAAAACCCATTCAAGTTAGCTTGTGCGAAATAAAAAAAAATACTTCAATTCTCTTAGACTTTGTGGGGGTAAAGCATATAAGGGAACTACATTGAGAACGAACCCCTGCAATGATTCTAGGCCACATGTTGTGGTCAACCATGCTCACGTCACGGTCAAATGTGGGGTTGAGCCTTAGTTAACCTTCAAACTTGTTGTTTTCCCACAACACACCTCATCATACTCATCAAGCTATCACTTGATAACACATCTTAAACCTGCATGGCATTTGAACAAATGTTTGATTTTTCATTTCTTTTTATTTTTCTTTCATTTCATGAAAAAACTGAAAATAAGGCTTAAATCACAATATAAGCTACAACAGAACCTATGGCTAAATAAGGCAATTCTAGGGTAACCACAAACCACGCTTAGCCAATTAGCTAGCCCTAATAGGGTAGGAGAGGGCTCTCTCCATAAGGATCTCAGCCAAAATGACTGGATCAAGAAATTGATATTAGGCTAGGTATAGCAGCACAGGGTTTTGATTTGATTTTTTTAAGGGTTTTGCTAGATCAGAAAGAGCCAAACAGTTAGGGCAAGGAAATTAGGTCAAAACTACAGGGTGTTCGATGGGGCAAGGTAGGTACAATGATTATAACCTTAGGGTTTGATGGATGAGGTGAAAATACAAGTGAGGAGCTAGAAAGAGCATGTAAACCACATGGATTCTTCCTAAACTGAAGAAAACACAGACTGTTGAATGTCTACCGAAAACATAGCATAAAAGATATGGATTCTGCCTCTCAGACTTGTATACATTCACATAAAGGCAATGAAATGATGAAATGGAGTCAACAATACATTTTAACACATGAATACAAAAGAAAAATTGAACTAAGCATCATACCACATGGATTCCACATAAATAGCTGCAATTTTTCATTAATCTCCTGTTGTAACTGATACAAAATGATTTCTAATCAAAACATAAGCATCCCACTGAGTCCAACCCCTACAATGACCGCGGAAAAGCATCATATAGACCCCAAACAACTCATCCTAAGCTCAGGGAGTCGAATCCATGAGAGGGGGAGCTTTTTCCAACATTATCTAAATTGCTAACAAGAAAATAGGGTGGTAAAAGTGACTCATCCCTAATCCAAACAAACTGATACATTACACCTCATAAATTTGTTTTACCTAATGAATATACCCTAGTAAGCTCTAGAAACATCATAATTACATTCAAATTATCAATTACAATGGTGAAAACATAATTTGTCATGGTAGAAGCGAAAACTGGGTCGAATCTGCAAAATTTTGGGCAAAGTGTCAAACCTGCAACGCCAAGTGTAGGCACACTCTTCAACTTCAGCTGCACTTTTGGAGGCTTTCCCGATGTCCAAATTGAGCCCACAATAGCTTGTTGTAAAGAAATTCCCGTCTAATTTCTGAAACAACTTGAATTTATGAATTTGGATGTCCTTTTCCCAGCCAAAAACCAAATTTCCCAACACTGCTCAGCACGGAGCGCCCAGGCCAAAAAGAGGGTAGAAAGGTGATCTTTTGGGTGTTTTTTGACCTTTTGACTGACTAGTTTTCCTTCAAATGCTTTAAAAATGTATAGGGTGTATTTAATCATCACTAGAAACCCAAAAATGTTGACTTCTTGCTGCTTGGATGTCTCAAAAAAGAGCGCATCGCCTAAGGCTCTATGCGTTTGCCCTCCATGACTGTGCAAAAACTGGACTGAAAAACACAACAATTTCCTTGAAGCTCAAAAATGGTTCAACATTCCAAAAAAAGTATTTTTATGACTGATCAAAGGTTAGAGGCATGTAGGGATGCCTCAAAAAGTATGTGAAGTCTCCTCCTCTCCTCTTGCTTGTTCAATTTGTCAATTTTCTCACAAGCTCTTTTGAGCTTGCTCCTTGCCACTTGGTTCCTCCGTGCATAATACTTGGCAATCTTCATTTGTATCTCAAAATCTCTGTTTGCTTTGTCTAAGAGGGTCTCCAAGTGTGTGTTCACCTTCTCAAGCCAAGACTCTCTGTTCTCAGCTATGTCCTTGGCCAATTGCTAATTTAAAGTGAGCTGCTCCTCCAAAATCGCCTCCTTTTTCCTTTCAAGATCTAAGGCTCTCTTTCATCCTCTTGTTCTTGGTCTTTTTATCTATCCCTGTTCATCATCTGGCTCTCCATAATCTCCATAAGCCTCATGAATTTGAAACTTGGCCTTCTCAGCCTCCCTCTTTGCCTTGATGTACCTGGTTTGCATCAATTCCTGATTGACCTCTAACTGCTTGTTCTCTTGCTCATAAAAGGAGATGATATATTTGACCCTTTGTAAACTAATCTCAAGCTTCCTGATTTTGGTACCCTTTGCTTTCAAGGAATCCTGAGTGATTTTTTCTTCCTCCTCATCATCTGTGTTCACAAGGAGAAACTCTTTTTCAGTTTCATGTTTTTCATGCTGCTGTTTGACCTCTGATTCCTCCACCATTTTCTCTTTTCCTTTAACGTGTAATGCTGATGACGAAGGCAAGGCCCCTCCCACTTTCCATGGGGTAAACACCTGCCTCTTTCCCCTCTGATAGGTGAAAGAAAATGGTTGCAAAATGTTCCTCTGTGGTATACTACTCTGACCATGCTCAGTGTGTACATCATGTCCCTCACTGCCATCATGGTCATCATGTTCCTCATCACTGTCATCATCTCTATTGGGTGAATGAATGGCTGCATGAAATGGTGATGTAGATGTTGTGGACGTGGCTGGTGAAGAATGATCTGTTGAGGATGAGTGATAAGTAAGCTGTGGTGGACAAGAAGAAGTAGATGGATGAGTGGAGAATGATGGAGGAATGTGGGAAGCTGGTTGAGTAGGTGGTTCATTGAATATTTCGTTAGCTATGAAGGTCTCCCAAGCAATGCCTAGTTGATCTAAGTGATGGAGGACTATCATTTTGATAAGAGAATGATGGAAAATACTATGCATCTGATGAGTTGGATCCCTTTTTTGAGCAATATATGTCATCTTGTCAATACTTTTGAAAAGGTAATATGGCAAACTAAGCATTGTTACCCTGGTAAAGTGCATGAGAAGCCTGATATGATATGAGTAGAGTCTTTAAAACCTACCCTCACATGTGAAATACCTCATGATTATATTCATTAATGGCGAATACTTTTCTAAGAGATAAGAGAAAGGGAAAATTCTTTTCTTATCATTTTTAAACCCTTTTTTAAGATATGGCTCATAAAAACTATGATACAGATTTCTTTGCTTGAACCATTTATCTACTGCATTTGGAATTCCAGTGGCCTGTGATATGATGATAGGAGATATAGTGAATGTGACCCCGACTGAAGTGACCTAGTTGTTTTGCGAATTGAGGATGAACTACTTGGTTAACTGCTGATGAAAGTTCACCCTTTCAACCCTTTAGCAAAACTCGGAACAACCCATGTACTTGAAACATGATACTGTAAGTGGTGATGCCATAAGTTCTGTGGTATCAGTGGGTTCAAATTTGATAATTCTCCCTCCCTTCTTGGCTGGCCTCCTTGATTGTCTTTCCCCTTCTTCTGAACTAGTGTGACCCTCTTCTCCCATGTTTTTAAGGTGAAAACTTGAGGGACTGATATGTGGGTCAAGGTGAGTGAAAGAGTGAGGGATACTGAATGAAGTATAGGCAAGGATGATTTGAGGGTGACAAAGTCTATGAAATGCTATAATTATGATCAAATAGATGATTTTGGAAACATACAAGAAAGCTTTGCTAGGGTTTTAAAATTTAGGTTGCCAACTTGCTTAATTGATGGAGAAAAAGAGATACTAGGCCACTTACTTGTTGTATGTAGGTAATAGAAGCCTTTGTAACTTGAGCAGATGAAGGAAAGTGGTGTTTTGGCACTACTAGGGTTTTCCAGGCTTTACTGGCCAAATGAGTAGCACCAAGTGCCAACGTGCACCGTACTTGACAAATGCGCCCTTCAATGTAGAAGCGCGCAACACCGTTGAAATTTTCTCTTGCTCGGTTGGGCAAACACACCCTTCATTACACAGGCACGCAACACCACACTCAGGCACACAACAACTCTACCTAGCGTGCAACAACCAACTGAAACGCGTAACGCCTTCCTGATTTTTTTAAATTTTCACTCAATTTCCTCTTTGCCAAGGAGAGCTTAGGGTGCAAAAGAGATGATGAAGTTTGAAAGATTCTTTTGAAATCTTATATAGAGGATGAGTTTGATTTTTCCTTAGAAAAGCCCACTTTATAATGTTTGTTTGGAACTTTTTACTTTGTTTTCAATTCTCTATCTGACGGTTCTCTTTATTTGTCTATTTTCAGGTGGATGATGCTTTGATTGAGCTGATTCTTCAATGATTCCTCTCTTACAGCAAGGAGAAGTGCCTTGGGCAGCTTATGGGAACAATTATTACATAAAATGACTTGAATTACATCAAAAATATGAAAAAACTAAAATACTATGTTTTCATCTCAAAAATATGTTTTTGAGATGAAAATTACATCAGTGAAATAATGATTTTGTATAGAAACCATGAATAACTACCAACCATTCTTTGTTCATTGGTCTTCCTCATACCTTTTCTACCCTTTATTTGCAATAAAACAAAGCTTTTGACCTTGGAAATGAACCCTAAGACCTAATGGAGACATCGCTGTCTTAACTCTAAAAATAATATAACTAAAACCATAACTGAATGAAACATGAAAATGGGTTAGAAAATATACCTGATGAGGGAAAATTAGATTTTCTGAGAAGAATAAGACAACCATCAGTGGATCATTTTTGGCATGACCTACTGGAATGATAAAAAATTTCAGTATAAGACACCTAGAATGAAAATGCAAAGAGTAGATTTGATCTTTGATGGAAGTATGTATATTCTAACACTAACATTGTTCTTATTGGGGATGGAAGCTCCTTGGAGGTGTCAAGAACACCGTAGACCAAGTGCCTAGCTGATTGGGCCAATACAATCAAACAAATGAAAGACTGAAAACTTTTTGAAATTTTTGAAAAATTGACTTGATACAAACTGAAATTTGACTCAAAACCGACTCTAGACTGACTCAAAAACTAACTAAAATCAGCACAAAGCATTTAATATTTATAGCCTTCACTTCAGGCCCCAAGCTCAAATGACATTGTACTTCAAATCTTGCAAGGAAAGTAAACTAGTATGTACAATGACAGTGAAACAACTTCAGGAAGCTGCATCAGAAATAATAGTGTTTCAGGAGCCTACCATTCAACGGTCCTCCTGAGAATTCTTGACCATCCATTTCCTTTAATAAATATGCATTCTATGCTCGATAGGATGAGATTTTATTAGGTCCTTTCCACATATTTTCAAACTTACCATGTTTCCCTTTTTCTTCATTTCATGCATCTCATCGCAACACTACATCTTCCAGCTAAAACTTTTCTACCTTGGTCTTGCGGTCATAAGTTTTCTTTATCTTCTCTTGCAGCCGAAAAGTATTTTGAGAAACCTATTCCCTTGTTTGTTGAAGGTGATTCATTTGATTGATTCAACGCTAAATATCATCTTCTTCACTACCTTCTTCTTGCAATAATATCATGACCGAGACTGCAAGTGATGTAGGAAACACTGTATCAGTACCATAAACCAATTCAAAAGGTGACATACCTATTGATTTCTTACTGCTCACTTTGTCAGCCCACAAAGCATTGACAAGCTTTCGATGCCAATTCTTCTTGTATACCTCCAACATTTTCTTAATAATGTTTACCAAGGATTTATTTGAAGACTCGGCTAGTCCATTGCCCCGCAGATAGTATGCCGTGGAATGACCCAATGTGATGTTGTACTTGTTGAAAAACTCAACAATTTTCTTCGACTTAAACGATGCTGCATTATATGTAATAATCTTGTGAGGGCAACCAAAACGAGACAAGATATTGGACTCTAAAAATTGAATTATTACCATGTCCGTAGCTTGCCTTGTCAGAATGGCTTCAATCCATTCGGTGAAGTAATCAATGGCTGTCAAAATCCATCTGTGCTATGCTGATGATGTAGGATGGATTTTCCCTATGAAATCACACCCCCACTACTAGAAAGGTGCATTAACTACAATTGGCTTCAAAGGAAGAGCAAGCAGCTTCCTTTTTCCCTGAAAAACTTGACATTCGTGGCAGCTCATGACTGTTTTATATAAATCTGAAAATAAAGATGGCCAATAATACCCTGCTCTCAAGATTTTATTAGATGTTGTTTTCCAAAACAAGTGACCCCCACAATCTCCTATATGAAAATCATTCATTACTTGATGAGCTTCATTTTCAACCAAACAATTAAAAAGAACCCCTCCTGGATCTTTCCAATAGAGAGCACCATCCAAAATGTAGAATTTTGCAGACTTTAGTTTTAGTGATCTACCTTTACTTTTCGACATTCCAGGAGGAGGAGAAAGATGCTGAAGAACATATACTATATTGGAATACCAAGTTTAGTTGAGAAACATTTCTGATGCCTGAATGAGTGTGCCACCATCTTCTTCATCTGACATTGCTATAATAAGATTTATGTCTAGAGCATGAAGATTCGACTCAGCCATGAGTTTTTCCAAGCCTTGACCTTTGATCAGTTTCGTGGGCTTAATATCAAGTTCATACTCTAACATCGCTGCTATCCACTTACCTCTTCTTCCTTCTGGGTCAGTTTGCATGAGGACATCTTTGACAACCGCGTTGGGAACATATGCTATGGTATGTGAATGCAAAATGTAAACTCGAAAATCCTTCAATGCCTTTATAAGAGCCAAAGCTTGTTTCTCAATGATGTTATAACGAAGAGCATCATCTCTGATAGTCTGACTGAAAAATGCAATGGGATGCTCCACCCGATCCTTCTTTTGCATCAACACTGCAGCCAAAGTATGCTCAAACACAAATGAAAATATAATAAAATCATAAGTATAATTGGGACTGATCAAAATAGGGCCTGTGGTCAAATCAAGCTTTACCAAGTTGAAATATTGCATAGCATCCCTGGTCCATTTCATAGTGGTTTCCTTCTTCAAAATCTTAGTTAACTCATGCAAATGCTCAGCCAAATTTGGTATAAATTCGCATAAGAAGTTCATCTTACCGTTGAAGGCTTGGATCTCCTTTTTGTTGCGTAGAAAGTCTATTTGCTGAATTGCCTCCACCCTAGAAGGATCAATATGAATACCATCTTTGGAAATTATATGACCTAGCATCTTACCTTCCTCCATGGCGAAAAGACTCTTCTTTGGATTTAAAGAAACCCTGAACTCCCTGCATTTCTGAATAACAATCCTCAGGTGGTGTAGATTCTCATCATCAGAACTAGAAAATACTGTTAAGTCATCTAAGTAAACCACTAAGAAAACATCCTTCTCGTTAGCGAAAGCTATATCCATGGCCCACTGAAAAGTGGCCCCGACATTCTTCAGCCCAAATGGCATCTTGGCATACTGAAAAGTCACCCATGGTTTTGTGAAGGCAGTTTTGCCTTGGTCTTTTTCATGCACAAAAATATGACTGTAACCTGATTAGCGATCTAGCAGTGACATCCATGACGCTCCAACTACTCTTTGTAGAATGTGGTCCATCTTAGGAAGAGGATAATTATCTTTCACGGACACTTTATTTAGGCTTCGGAAATCAATGCACAACCTTATATCTTCGGTATTTTTTCGAACCGGGACCACATTTGAAACCCAATCAGAGAATCTAATTGGAACAATGATACCAGCTTAAAAAAATCTATTTACCTCTTTCTCGATGGATGGCAACAACTTTGGGTTGATCTTCCTCAACTTTTGTCTAAAGGGTTTTTGATCTGGATTGATAGGAATGGTGTGCTGAATGATGTTCTTGTCATACAATTTCAAATTTGAATAATCCCACACAAAAACATCAGAAAATTCAGAAAGCAACTTAACATACTTAGCCTTTGACTCGGGAGATAATGTTTTTGATAACTTAACAAGCTTGGGCTTGTCCGCTGTCCCAATTTTTACATCTTCAACTCCTTTGTTGGTAGGAACCAAGGTTGGTTTTCTCGCCACATCATCTTGATCAAATAACTCCTCTAAAGGTATAAGACCTCTAGGTATAACATTATCCTTCAGCTGTAAAACATCCATCTGATTTACCTCAATATCTTGTTCATCAGAATCACAAACATCATCAATGAAAGCATCCTCAAACTTCCCTTCATTCTGCAAAAAAACTTAATTTCATTGTCATCCCAGAAAACCTGCCAATATCTCAAATTATTAGGAACAATACACCTATGTTTGACATGAATTTCAAATTTATTGCTAGAATTCATTAGAATTTTCAGATTGCTCACTGTTGTAGCAAGTGAATCAACAATGATGTTTTGACTTCTCGGCACCATTGTCAATGTGTATTCTAGAAACATCTTCAAGATATCTAGGACTGTGTTCCTATAAGCTCTCATCTGTGGATGCTTTGCTTGATATTCTCCTTTGACTTGTTTAATCACTAACTCTTAATCACCATAAACAAAAATCCTTTTCACAACAAGCTTCTTCAAAATCTTTAGACCTGTAATCAATGCCTCATACTCCGCTTCATTGTTAAAGCAATCGAAAGCTAATTTATAGGAACACACTTTGACATTACTTGGAACTTTGTGTGGCTGAAAAACAGGACTTTTAATCCAAATTCCAATACCCGCACCATCCTTACCCAAAGCACCATCGAAGTCCATGCTCCAAAGGAAGTCTTCATCTTCCAGATGTTGGAATTCTGCTATTGTTTCAATCTTACCTTTGCTGGTTGCTTCATTTTTCTGTTCTTCACTGACTTTCTGCTCTTGTGGAGGCCGCTCAGAAGGAATTGCCACCTTTTTCTTTTCTTGATTAAGAAATGCTCTAAACACTCAAAAATATCTGGTACATCATCTACTTGTATGAGATGAATATGTACATCATCCAATCCACTATCATTGTACAAAATAAAAGACTCTAAATCTATATGTACAACATTTATCGGATGATTTATGGGCTTCTCTTTACCAGTGATCATATATTTCATCTTCTTTTCTTGGTACAACTTCCTCAATTGACCACAAATAGGGATTGTAGCATAAGAGAAGTCAAGTTGTAAAGTGCCTTTGAGTTTGGCTCCCCACGATCTAGACAACAACATACCAAATCGAGGTGGTATATTAGCTACTACCATGTCCATCAAAACATTCTTGGTTGGGATTTGATCTAAGGAAACCACTAAATCTTTGATGAGACCAATGCAGCGAACTTTACCAGAATCAAATGAATACAAATCATGATAAGATCGGGTGATATCCAGGGCCATATTTTCCATGATAGCCTCGGGCATCAAATTGTGAGAAGCTCTGGAATCAGGCATAACATTATGAAGAATATACTCATGCAGTCTAAGACTCAAATAGAAGGGTGGGACCTCGCTATCTTCTAGCTAACCATCTATAGCTGGATTGAAAATAAGCTCAGGATGATCATCCTCAACATTCACCATGTCAGACGAAGGATCAATTTGTAGTATTTTTAGACACATGGTGTTTGTAATGGGTATTCTTAACAAGCTCAGTCAAAGGAATGGACACTTTAAATTTAGCAATTTCACTTTCTAAATTAAAAGATGCGACTTTTTCTACCTCTTTGACAACGATGTCCCTCTTATTTGTTTGTTCCTTTGTTACACTATCCCTTTTCTGATTGTCTTTCTCTTTTGTAGCTGTACTTGTTGATGGTTGATTTACCTTGCTAGGATTCTGATCAACATGCTCCTTTCCTCTTTTCTGATTGTTTGAGACATCATTCTTTGACTGAACATCCTTCCTCTTTTGAATAGGACTGACCAGTGCATCTCTGCTCCTCAAAGAGTATTGTTTCTGCTGTGTGCTCAAAGCATTCATATAGCCACGCTGATAATCATCAGATTTGGTCTCCAAATCAACATCATTTGCTAAGATGAAGTCCTCATCCTTTAGAAATTAGAAATTTGTAACTTTCTGCATACTCCTCATCTTTGGTCAGAAATATAGGCATACCATCTGCAGTGAAGAAATGATTTGTTTCAATTACCAGATCTTCCTCCTCTTCTTCTTCCACTCCTTGAACATAATTCTGCTATAACGGGGTTTTGATCTGCTGCTATTGTTGTTGCACTGGTTGTTCCAATGCTTTTTTCTCACTTTGTTTGATTCAGAATTGGGGCTGCTGCTTCCCTCTAAAGTTTGGGTTCCAGATCTGTGGTTTAGCTCTGTCTGGTATGGACAACTAGTCAACCATCCTTTCGATTGTTTGAATCAATGTATCGATTTTTGCATCTGAAGTAGATGTTTCTTCTTTCACAATCACTCTTTTCTCTGATCTCATTCTTCCTCTCTTGGCCAGCAAGTTCGCTTCTACGCTCATAGCATTCTTTTGCATGTCTTCTAGAGTTGTAGGATCATGTTCACATAACTGATATGCCATATCGACATCAAACCCATATGGAAACTTAAGCAAATCCAATCCCTCTAGTGGTTTTATATTTGCAGGAATAGCATTGTATACTGCATTAAATCTCACACAATAGTCTTGCACGCTCTCGCCAACATTTCTTTTGATGTTCTCATATTCAAATAAAATCTGAAGGGAATTCTTATTCACCTCCCACTGATCTAGGAACTGCCTTTGAGGAATAGGTAGAGTAGGGATAAAAGCTGTTGGTAGGGCTCTGAACCATTTTCGAACTTCTCCTCCAAAACTTTGTACAAATAGCCTCATCATCACATCTTCAATTTCAACTTCATGGAGGTCAAATAAATCATTCATCTTGTCTACGTGTTGTTGAGCTGTAATAGTTTGAGTGCTATCGAACAAAGGTATTTTGGTTTGATAATCAGGGGGAATGGCATCAAGATTTTCAGGAAAAACAAGGGTTTCATATTAGGCAGCCATAACTGGAGGTGGGGGAGATGGTGGATTTAAAACAGGGATTGGGATATTCAGTATAATCAAAGGGGGATTAACAATAGTCTGAGTGGTGTGAATAGTTTGTAAAGAATAAGGCAAAGGATGAGGGATAGTATGAGTGGTAGTAGATGCAATGGAAATATTTCGAAAATTGAAAGATGGCCTATGAATCTTATTTTGCACCCAAGTGTTTAAGTTTGAAGAGAGGTTCTGCAAGTGATCAAGAGTGTGAAAAAGCTGTGACCCTGATTCATTGTGTGAAAACAAATCTTCAACGGGGTTATGAAGAGATATAGAGGAATCAACAACTGTATGATCAATCCAACTTAAAGATTTACTGCGAAATAAAATCTGCTCAAAATTAATATGAAACTCAATGTCCTGCAAAGTTTCTAACCTTACTGGGAGTGAATTAACTCTAGGAATGAAATCCTTACTTGATTGTTCTCCGGTTAAACTAGATATCTCTACAACTTTCTTAGATTTTTGGCCAATGTTTTGAGGATCACTGACAATGGTCAGAGGATTCGGGTCTGGATTGGATCTGGTGTATTTTCAAGAAGCCAGTGTGTCTAATTTTGGAAATCAAGATATTGCTTTACAACTTTTCAATTTAGCCTATGATTAAATTCTAAAACTCATCATTCACAAGGTTAAGAATCTAAATAAAACAACTTACTAGTGTGATTAATTTATGATCTTTTTCCCCAATACGACCACCACTATGTTAGCACCTGGATTGAACCTCAGGCTCAATAAGGCAATTCCGAGGTAACCACAAACCACACTTAGCCAAGTAGCTAGCCCTACTAGGCCAGGAGAGGGTTATCCCCGCAAGGATCTCAGCCAAAATGACTGGATCAAAAAATTAATATTAGGCTAGGTATAGTAGCGCAAGGTTTTGATTTGATTTTTGGAATGGTTTTGCTGGATCAGAAAAAGCCAAATAGTTAGGGCAAGGAAATTAGGTCAAAACTGCAGGGTATTCGATGAGGCAAGGTAGGTACAAAGATCAAAATCTTAGGGTTTGATGGATGAGGTGAAAAGACAGGTGAGGAGCTAGAAAGAGCATTTAAACCACATGGATTCTTCTTAAACTGAAGAAAACACAGACTGTTAAATGTCTACTGAAAACAGAGCATAAAAGATATGGATTCTGCCTCTAAGACTTGTATACATTCACATAAAGGAAATGAAATGATGAAATGGAGTCAACAATACATTCTAACACATGAATACAAAAGAAAAACTGAACCAAGCATCATACCACATGGATCCTAAAGAAATAGCTGCAATTTTTCATTAATCTCTTGCTGTAACTGATACAAAATGATATCTAATCAAAACATAAGCATCCCACTGAGTCCAACCCCTACAATGACTAAGGAAAAACATCATATAGACTCCAAAAAACTCATCCTAAGATCAGGGAGTCAAATCCATGAGAAGAGGAGCTATTTCCAACATAATCTGAACTGCTAACAAGAAAATAGGGTGGTCAAAGTGACTCATCCCTAATCCAAACAAACTGATACATTACACCTCATAAATATGTTTTACTCAATGAATCTACCCTAGTAAGCTCTAGAAGCATCATAATTACATTCAACTTATCAATTAAAAGGGTAAAAACATCATTTGTCATGGTATAAGTGAAAACTGGGTCGAATCTACAAAATTTTGGGCAAAGTGTCAAACGCGCAGCGCCAACTGTAGGTGCGCCCTTCAACTTCAGCTGCACTTTTGGAGGCTTTCCCGATGTCCAAATTGGGACCACAATAGCTTGTTGGAAAGCTTGACCTGTCTAATTTCCGGAACAACTTGAATTTATGAATTTGGATGTCATTTTCTTAGCCAAAATCCAAATCTCCTAACACTACTCAGCGCGCAATGCCCAGGCCAAAAAGAGGGTAGAAAGGTCATTGTTTGGGTGTTTTTTGACCTTTTGACCAATCAGTTTTCCTTCAAATTCTTAGAAAATGTATAGGGTGTATATAATCATCATTAGAAACCCAAAAATGCCGACTTCTTTCTGATTGGATGTCTCAAAAAAGAGCAAAAACTAGATTGAAAAACACAACAATTTCCTTCAAGCTCAAAAATGGTTCAACATGCCCAAAAATGTGTTTTGATGACTGATCAAAGGTCAGAAGCATGTAGGGATGCCTCAACAAGTATGTGAAGTCTCCTCCTCTCCTCTTGCTTGGTCAATTTGTCAATTTTCTCATGAGCTCTTTTGAGTTTGCTCCTTGCCACTTGGTTCCTTCGTGAATGATACTTGGTCATCTTCCTTTGTATCTCAACATCTCTATTTGCTTTGTTGAAGAGGGTCTCCAAGTGTGTGTTCACCTTCTCAAGCCAAGACTTTCTGTTCTCAGCTATGTCCTTGGCCAATTTCTCATTTAAAG
Source organism: Pinus taeda (assembly GCA_000404065.3). Taxonomy (NCBI): domain Eukaryota; kingdom Viridiplantae; phylum Streptophyta; class Pinopsida; order Pinales; family Pinaceae; genus Pinus; species Pinus taeda. The sequence continues at coordinate 48,741 of APFE030602552.1, read as the reverse complement.
TGAGCTGCTCCTCCAAAACTACCTCCTTTTTCCTTTCAAGCTGTAAGGCTCTCTTTAATCCTTTTGTTCTTGGTCTTTTCCTATGTCCCTATTCATCATCTGGCTCTCCATAATATCCATAAGCCTCATCAAACTGAAACTTGGCCTTCTCAGCCTCCCTCTTTACCTTGATGTACTTGGTTTGCATCAATTCCTGCTTGAACTCTAGCTGCTTGTTCTCTTGCACATAAAAGGAGATGATATATTTGGCCCTTTGTAAAATGATCTCAAGCTTCCTGATTTTGGTATCCTTTGCTTTCAAAGGCAACCTGAGTGATTTTTTCTTCCTCCTCATCATTTGTGTTCACAAGGAGAAACTCCTTTTCAGTGTCATGTTTTTCATGCTACTGTTTGACCTTGGATTCCTCCACCATTTTCTCTTTTCCTTTAACCCGTAATGCTGATGATGAAGGCAAGGCCCCTCCCACTTTCCATGGGGTAAACACCTACCTCTTCCCCCTCTGATAGGTGAAAGAAAATGGTTGCAAACTATTCCTCTGTGGTATACTACTCTGACCATGCTCAGTGTGTACATCATGTCCCTCATTTCCATCATGGTCATCATGTTCCTCATCACTGTCATCATCTCTATTAGGTGAATCAATGGCTACATGAAATGGTGATGTAGATGGTGTGGAGGTGGCTGGTGAAGAATGATCTGTTGAGGATGAGTGATAAGTAAGTTGTGGTGGATGAGAAGAAGTAGATGGATGAGTGGAGGATGATGGAGGAATTCGGGGAGCTGGCTGAGTAGGTGGTTCATTGAATATTTCATTAGCTATGAAGGTATCCCAAGCAATTCCTAGTTGATCTAAGTGATGGAGGACTATCATTTCGATAAGAGAATGATGGAAAATACTATGCATGTGATGAGCTGGATCCCTTTTTTGAGCAATATATGTCAAATTGTCAATACTTTTAAAAAGGTAATATGGAAAACTGAGCATTGTTATCCTGGTAAAGTGCACGAGAAGCCTGATATGATATGAGTAGAGTCTTTAAAACCCATCCTCACATGTGAAATACCTCATGATTATCTTCATTAATGGTGAATACTTGTCTAAGAGATAAGAGAGGGAAAATTCTTTTCTTATCATTTTTAAGCCTTGTTTTAAGATATGGGTCATAAAAACTGTGATGCAAATTTCTTTGCTTGAACCATTTCTCTCCTGCATTTGGAATTCTAGTTTCCTGTGATCTGATGGCAGGAGATATAGTGAATGTGACCTTGGCTAAAGAGATCTGGTTGTTTTGCGAATTGAGGATGATTTGCTTGGTTAATTTCTGATGAAAATTCACCCTTTCAAACCTTTGGAAAAACTCAAATCAACCCATGTACTTGAAACATGATACTGTAAGTGGTGATGCCATAAGTTCTGTGGTATTAGTGGGTTCAAATTTGATAATTCTCCCTCCCTTCTTGGCTGGAATAATTGACTGTGTTTCCCCTTCTTCTGAACTAGTGTGACCCTCTTCTGCCATGTTTTTAAGGTGAAACGTTGAGGGACTGATATGTAGGTCAAGGTGAGTGAAATAGTAAGGGATATTGAATCAAGTACAGTCAAGGATGATTTGAGGGTGACAAAGTCTATGAAGTGCTATAATTTGGATCAAATAGGTGATTTTGGAAACATACAAGAAAGATTTGCTAGGGTTTTAAAATTTAGGGTGTCAACTTGCTTAATTGATGGAGAAAAAGAGATACTGGTCCACTTACTTGTTGTATGCAGGCAATAGAAGCATTTGTAGCTTGAGCAGATGAAGAAAAATGGTGTTTTGGCACTCCTAGGGTTTGCCATGCTTTACTGGCCAAATGAGCAGCACCAAGTGCTAGCACGTAGCGTCCTTGAAAAATGCGCCCTTCAATGCACAGATGCGCAACGCCGTTGAAATTTGATCTGGCTCGGTTGAGAAAACATGCTCTTCACTCCACAAGTGCACAACGCCACACTCAGGGGCGTAGCAACTCTACCCAGTGCGCAACGACCAACTGAAATGCGCAACGCCTTCCTGATTTTTTAAAATTTTCACTCAATTTACTCTTTGCCAAGGAGAGCTTAGGGTGCAAAAGAGCTAATGAAGTTTGAAAGATGCTTTTGAAATCCTATAGAGGATAAGTTTGATTTTTCCTTAGGAAAACCCACTTTATAATGTTTGTTTGGAACTTTTTACTTTGTTTTCAAATCTTTATTTGATGCTTCTCTTTCTTTGTCTCTTTTCAGGTGGGTGATGCTTTGATTGAGCTAATTCTTCAATGATTCCTCTCTTGCAACAAGGAGAAGTGCCTTGGATAGCTTATGGGAACAATTATTACATAAAATGACTTGTATTACATAAAAAATATGAACAAACTAAAATACTATGTTTTCATCTCAAAAATATGTTGAGATGAAAATTACATCAGTGAAATAAGGATTTTGTACAGTAACCATGACTAACTACCAACCATTCTTTGTTTATTGGTCTTCCTCATACCTTTGCTGCCCTTTTATTTGCAATAAAACAAATCTTTTGACCTTGGAAATGAACCCTAAGACCTAATGGATACATGACTACCTTAACTCTAAAAATAATATAACTAAAACCATAACTGAATGAAACATAAAAATGGGTCAACAAATATACCTGATGAGGGAAAATTTGATTTTCTGAGAAGAAGAAGACAACCATCAGTGGATCATTTTTGGCGTGACCTAGTGGAATGATAAAAAATTTCAGTATAAGACACCTACAATGAAAATTCAAAGAGCAGATTTGATCCCTGATGGAAGTATGCATATATTGACACTAACATTTGCAATGAGAGAATGACTTAATTTTGGATTGTGCAGTTATGGATGAGGAATTTCCCTTTAAATACAGGCTAATTCTCTCAAGAATTGTGAAAAGAACTAGAATTTTGGAGGCTTAGAAATTTGGCTAAGTATTGGACAAAGGAAGTCATCAAGTGGAGGACAGGAAATACTTGTGCAGGTTAAGCTCAAGGTTGAGTAGAGCATATTTATTTATCCAAATTCTTTGGCCAAGGGCACAAGGAAATAAGAGGCTTGGAGAGCAGAGAAGATGCCTAGATTTGGCTTGAGCTTGCTTGTGAGCTGGGAGATTTATTTTACGAAGTGCTGAGATAGTTCTTGTGAGGACAAGCATTGTATTATTATCTTGGATTTTTGATTAATGCAATACAAATAGTAGGGTTTCGAGCTATGGCTTTCCCAAGATATTTATTGTGTTATGTGCCATTGATTTGTCTTCCTCTTGTTGATAATTTTTTTGCTTGATATTTATGTGCTTCCGTTGTAAAGAGTAGAAGTAGATTATTGTCTCTTGTTTTAGTAGATTACACGCGCTTGTGAATCTACATGATTTTCTATATAGTATCAGAGCTGAGATCAATATCTTAGAGGAGAATAAGTTTTGAGTTTTGGGCTGTGAGTTTGCAGAGCAGATATGAAAAGTTTTGCACAAAATTTTCAGAAACAAATATCCTATTTGGATTATTTGTGAAAAAATACCCAAATTCAAAAAAAAAATTGAGATATTGCTGATTTAAAATCATATGTTTTTCTAAAAAAATTCATGATGGTGGAACAGATGAAACAGATTGGTGTGCTAGTCAAAAAACTGTATGCACTTGAGGTAAAAGATGCATGCAAAGCCTTGAGGAGGAAGGCAAAGGTTAAAGACTTGGTGGTTGAGAGGGAGAGTAAATTGCCTCTCAACGTGAAGCCCCAAAAGAATCCTCTGAAGCAACTTCAAGAAGTTGTGGAGCAGCCACAACTAGAGAAGCTGAGAGGAGACCAAGCAGAGAGATCCACTCAAGTAGAGAGGAAGCAATCTCAGATAATTATGGAGCAACCACAATTGGAGAAGCCGAGAGGAGATTGAGTGGAGGCATCCAGTCATGCAACGACCTCTAGTAGGGGGAAATTTTGATCCAAGTGGGCAGAGGAATCACATGCATCCATACCACTAGGTGTGAGGTGGAGTGATTTGAAGTGATATTCCCAAGTGGGCTGAAATTGGGCAGGGTCCATTGAGTGGTTTTATCTCATGGATCGTACGTTGCTATGGGAGCCCAAACTACATAGTAGCGAGAGGAATCAATGAGATTTATGTAGTTAAAGATCAAAGTGATCGAAGCTAGAGCAGTCAGATATTAAAGAAGTGTAGAGAGGGTTGAAAATAGTGAAGAAAAGCAGAGTCAACAAAAGCGCAAAGTTTTTAGTCGACAGAGGCAATAGTAGTCAAAGACTTTGATGACAGAGGCATCATTCTTTTTCAGGTTGTATGTTTTTTGTTTCTGGAGTTGCTATAGCAACAACACTAGAGAGAAGTATTGCATGCAAAACATTCCAAAGGTTTAGGATCGTGATAGAGTTGAATTCCTTTCTTGTTGAGAGGGAGTGTTGAAAATAACAACAAGAAATGATAAAAATAGAATCCAAAAATTCTAGTTTAATTTTTCCTTCAATTACACTGCAAATTAAAATCGAATTGTATTCTCATAGCAACTTGTAATAGTTAACTAGAGTGAGTTGACTTAGTTAACTTAGGAATTTCGATTTGAAAGTCTTTCTGAAGTCATGTATATGTTCTCCCTATATTATAGGGGTCTAGGATGAGTTAAGTATGAGTTGTAATTAGTTAACTCAGTTTACTGAGTTAAGTCCAGTTAAATTAGTTCCAAACTGTTTGAGGAACTAATAGTGAGTTAACAGTCTCTTGATGCATTAGTGCCCTCAACCAATACTACTCTAGTTAACTGAAGATTCCCTCATCAGAAACTCATGTATGTTGATTAAGAGAAATACCCACTTGAGACTAATGTGTAGGGACAATGTACTATTTTTTGTATAATTTTTTGAGTTGTACTGATAGTGCAGGCAATTAGGAACTGATCCTTGAAGGGATTGCACAATTTTGAATGAGGAATTTCCCTTTAAATACGAGCTAATTCTCTCAAGAATTGTGCAAATAATTAGAATCTTGGAGGCTTGGAAATTTGGCTAAGGATTGGCCAAAGGAGGTCATCAGGTGGAGCATAGGAAATACTTGTGCAGGTTAAGCTCAAGGTTGAGCAGATAATATTGTATTTATCCAAATTTGTTGACCAAGGGCTCAAGGAAATAGGGGCTTGGAGAGCAGTAGAAGAGGCTAAGGTTTGGCTTGAGCTTGCTTATGAGCTGGGAGATTGATCATACTAAGTGCTGGTATCGTTCTTGTCAGAACAAGCATTGTATTATCATCTTGGATTTCTAATTTAATGCAATATAGATAGTGGGGTTTTGAGCTGTGGCTTTCCCCGGATACTTATTGTGTTATGTGCCATTGATTTATCTTCATCTTGTCGATTATTGTTTTTATCGATATTTGTGGGCTTCCGCTATAAAGAGTAGAAGTAGATTCTTGTCTTTTGCTTTAGTAAATTGTGTGAGCTTGTGAATCTACAAGAATTTCTACATGGTATCAGAGTAGGATATTTTTTTGGGCCTCGAGTTTGCAGAGCATATCTGAAAATTTTCATGAAAAAACTTTCAGAAACAAATAGCTGATTTGGATTCTTTGCGAAAAAATACTCAAACTAAAGAAACAAATTGGCTGAATTGGAGTTTGGATGAGGGAGATATCGCTAATTTAAAACCAACCATTTTCCTAGAAAATTTTGTGACAGGAGGATAGGTGAAACAAATTGGTGTGCTAGCCAAGAACCCATATTCCCTTGAGGTTCTAGATGCATTCAAATCCTTGAGGAGCCAAGGCAAAGGTTATATGCTTGATGGCTGAGAGGGAGAGTAAATTACCTCTCAACATGAAGCCCTAGAAGAAGCCTCTGAAGCAGCTTCAGGAAGTTGTGGAGCAGCCACAACTAGAGAAGTTGAGAGGAGATTGAGTCGAGAGATCCACTCAAGCAGAGAAGAAGTGGTGTCAGAAGTAGTCTAAGACAATTATGGATCAACCACAGTTGGAGAAGTTGAGCGGAGACTGAGTGGAGGCGTCCACTCATGCAGATATCTCCAGTAGGGGGAAATTTTGGAGCCAGGTGGGTAGAGGGATCACATGTAGCCATACCTCTAGGTGCGAGGTGGGGAGATGTGAAGTGATAGTCCCAAGAGGGATGAAATTGGGTAGATTCCATTGAGAGGTTTTATCTCATGGATCGTAGCTTGCTACGAGATCCTAAAGTACATAGTAGCGAGAGGAATCAGTGGGATTGATGCAATTAGAGATCAAAGTGACAGAGACTAGAGTAGTCAGATACTAAAGAAGCATAAAGAAGGGTTGAAAATAGTGCAGAAAGGTAGAGTCAACAAAAATGCAGAGTTTTCGGTCGATAGAGGTAATTGCGGTCAGAGAATTTGATGATAGAGGCATCATTCTGATTCAAGTTGGATGTTTTTTTGTTTTTGTAGTTGCTGGAGTAACAACACTAGAGAGAAGTGTTCCATGCAGAACATTCCAAAGGTTCAAGATCGAGATCGAGTTGAGTTCCTTTCTTTTTGAGAGGGAGTGTTGAAAATAACAATAAGAAATGATAAAAATAGAATCCAGAAATTCTAGTTTAATTTGTCCTTGAATTAAACTAAGAATTAAAATCAAATTCTATTCTCGTAGAAACTTCTAAATAGTTAATTAAGTTTAATTAACTTAATTAGCTTAGGAATTTCGAGTTGGAAGTCTTTTTGAAGTCATGTATACGTTTCCCTAAGTTTTAGGGGTCTAATATGAGTTTAATTGTGAGTTGTAATTAGATAACTCAGTTTACTGAGCTATGTTCAGTTAAATTAGTTCTAAATGTTTGTGGAACTAATAGAGGATTAACAGTTAGTTGGTGCATTGGTGCATCCACAAGTGTCACTCTAGTTAACTAAATATTCCCTCATGAGAAAATCATGCATGTTAGTTCAGAGAAAGACCTAGTTGAGACTAGTGTGGAGGGACAATGTACTATTAGTGAAAATGTACTATTAGTTGTATGATTTACTAGGTTGTAAATATTATGTATGCAATTAGAGAAGGACCTAATTTTTGATTGCACAGTTATGAATGACTAATTTCCCTTTAAATAAAAGCTAATTCTCTCAAGAATTGTGCTAAGAATTAGAAGCTTGGAGGCTTGGAAATTTTATTGGCCAAAGGAAAACGTCAGGTGGACAATAGGAAATACTTGTGTAGGCTAAGGTCAAGGTTGACCAGAGCATATTGTATTTATCCAAATTCTTTGATGAAGGGCACAAGGAAATAGGAGGCTTGGAGAGAAGAGAAGAGGCCTAGATTTGGATTGAGCTTGATTGTTAGTTGGGAGATTGATTTTACTAAATGCTAGGATTGTTCTTGTGAGGACAAGCATTGTATTATCATCTTGGATTTCTGATTAATGCAATCCATATAGTGGGGTTTTGAGCTGTGGCTTTCCTCATATATTTATTGTGTGATGTGCCATTAATTTGTCTTCCTCTTGTCAATTATTTTTTTGCTCGATCTTTATGTGCTTCAGCTATAAAGAGTAGAAATAGATTATTGTCTCTTGTTTTAGTAGATTACATGAGCTTGTGAATCTAGAGGATTTTATACATGGTATTAGAGCTTAGAACAATATACTAGAGGAGATTTTGAAGTTTTGAGTTTTGGGCCACGAGTTTGCAAAGTAGATCTGAAACTTTTTGTGCAAAATTTTCAAAAACAAATAGAAGATTTGGATTATTTGTGAAAAAATTCCCAAATTCAAAAATAAATTGGCTAAATCTGGGTTCGGATGAGGGAGCTACCGCTGATTTAAAATCATCTCTTTTTCCTAAAAATTTTGTGATGATGGGACAAGTGAAACATATTGGTGTGCTAGCCAAGAAACTGTATGCACTTGAGGTACAAGATGCATGCAAAGCCTTGAGGAGAAAGAAAAAGTTTAGAGACTTGATGGTTGAGAGGGAGAGTAAATTACCTCTCAATCTGCAGCCCCAGAAGAAGCCTCTGAAGCAACTTTAGGAAGTTGTGGAGTAGCCATAACTAGAGAAGCCAAGAGGAGACCGAGTGGATAGATCCACTCAAGCAAAGAATAATAAGTCTCAGATAATTGTGGATAAGCCATAATTAGAGAAGCGGAGAGGAGAAAGAGTGGAGGCATCTAGTCATGCAGAGACCACCGTTAGTGGGGAATTTCGAGCCAAGTGGGCAGAGGGATCACATGCAACCATACCTTCAGGCGTGAGCTGAGGCGATTTGAAGTTATAGTCCTAAGAGGGCTGAAAATGGGTAGGGTCCATTGAGTGGTTTTATCTCATGGATCATACCTTTCTACGGGAGCCCAAAGTACATAGTAGCGGGAGGAATCAGTGGGATTGATGTAGTCAGAGATCAAAGTGATAGAGGCTAGATCATTCAAATACTAAAGAAGTGTAGAGAAGGTTGAAAATAATGAAGAAAGGTAGAGTCAACATAAGTGCAGAGTTTTTAGTCGATAGAGACAATAATAGTCAGAGACTTTAATGACAGAGGAATCATTATGATTAAGGTTGGATGTTTTTTTGTTTCTAGAGTAGCTGGAGCAACAACACTAGAGAGAAGTGTTGCATGAAAAACATTCCAAAGTTTTAGGATCAGGATCGAGTTGAATTCCTTTCTTTTGAGAGGGAGTGTTGAAAATAACAACAAGAAATGATAAAAATAGAATCCAGAAATTCTAGTTTATTTTGTCCTTGAATTAAACTAAGAATTAAAATTGAATTTTATTCTTGTAGCAACTTGTAACAGTTAACTAGAGTGAGTTGGCTTAGTTAACCTGGGAATTTTGAGTTGGAAGTCTTTATGAAGTCATGTATATGTTCTACCTATATTATAGGGGTTCATGATGAGTTAAGTATGAGTTGTAATTAGTTAACTCAATTTACTGAGTTAATTCAAGTTAAATTAGTTCCAAACTATTTGAGGAACTAATAATGAGTTAATAGTTAGTTGATGCATTAGTGCACTCAACTAGTGCTACTCTAGTTAACTAAAATTCCCTCATCATAAACTCATGCATGTCGATTCAGAGAAAGACCTAGTTGAGACTAATGTACTATTTTTTATATATATTTTTTGAGTTGTACTGATAGTGCATGCAATCAGGAACTGATCCTTGAAGGGATTCCACAGTTTTGGATGAGAAATTTCCCTTTAGATACGGGGTAATTCTCTCAGGAATTGTGCAAAGAATTAGAATCTTGGAGGCTTGGAAATTTGGCTAGGGATTGGCCAAAGGAAGTCATTAGGCGGAGCAAAGGAAATACTTGTGCAGGTTAAGCTCAAGGTTGAGCATAGCATATTATATTTATCCAAATTCTTTGACCAAGGGCTAAAGGAAATGGGGGCTTGGAGAGCAGTAGAAGGGGCTAAGGTTTGGCTTGAGCTTGCTTGCGAGCCGAGATATTGATCATACTGAGTGCTGATATTGTTCTTGTGAGAACAAGCATTGTATTATCATCTTGGATTTCTAATTTAATGCAATACAGATAGTGGGGTTTTGAGCTGTGGTTTTCCCCGAATACTTATTGTGTTATGTGCCATTGATTTATCTTCCTCTTGTAAATTATTGTTTTCATTGATCTTTAAGGGATTTCATTGTAAAGAGTAGAAATAGATTCTTGTCTTTTGCTTTAGTAAATTGCATGAACTTATGAATCTACAAGAAATTCTATATGGTATCAGAGCATGATTTTTTATTGGTGTGAGTTTGCAGAGCATATATGAAAATTTTTGTGCATAATTTTCAGAAAGAAATAGAATTTTTGGATTCTTTGTGAAAAAATACTAAAAAAAAAAAAATCAGCCGAATTGGAGTTCAGATGAAGGAGATATCGTTGATTTAAAATCAATTTTTTTCCAAAACATTTCGTGATGGTAGGACAAATGAAACAAATTGGTGTGCTAGCCAAGAACTTGTATGCCCTTGAGGTTCACGATGCATGAAAACCTTGAGGAGAAAGGCAAAGGTTAGAGACTTTGTGGCTGAGAGGGAGAGTAAATTACCCCTCAACATGCAGCCCCATAAGAAGCCTTAGAAGCAACTTCAAGAAGTTGTGGAGTAGCCACAACTAGAGAACCTGAGAGGAGATCGAGTGGAGAGATCCACTCAAGCCGAGAAGAAATAATCTCAGAAGGAGTTTCAGACAATTGTGGAGCATACGTAATTGGAGAAGCTGAGAGGAGATCAAGTTGAGGCGTCCACTCATGCAAAGACCTCTAGTAGGGGGAATTTTGGAGCCAGCTGGGTAGAGGGATCACATATAGTGATGCCTCTAGGTGTGAGGTGAGGCGATGTGATGTGATAGTCCCAAGAGGGTTGAAATTTGGCAAGGTCCATTGAGAGGTTTTATGTCATGGATCATACCTTGCTACGAGAGCTCAAAGTACATAGTAGCGGGAGGAATAGGTGGGATTGATGAAGTCAGAGATCAAAGTGACAAAGACTAGAGAAGTCAGATAATAAAGAAGCATAGAGAAGGGTTGACAACAATGAAGAAACGTAGAGACAACAGAAGCACACAGTTTTTAGTTGACAAAGGCAATAATAGTCAGAGACTTTGATGACAGAGGCATCATTCTGATCCAAGTTGGATGTTTTTTTTTTTTGTAGTTGCTGGAGCAATAACACTTGAGAGAAGTGTTGCATGAAAAACATTCCAAAGGTTCAGGATCGAGATCGAGTTGAATTCCTTTCTTGCTGAGAGGGAGCATTGAAAATAAAAACAAGAAATGATAAAAATAGAATCCAGAAATTCTAGTTTGATTTGTCCTTGAATTATATTGATAATAAAAATCGAGTTCGATTCTCCTAGAAACTTGTAAATAGTTAATTAAGTTAATTAATTAAGTTTCATTAACTTAATTAGCTTAGGAATTTTGAGTTGGAAGTCTTTCTGAAGTCATGTATATGTTCTCCCTAAGTTTTAGTGGTCCAGTATGAGTTTAGTTGTGAGTTGTAATTAGATAACTCAATTTACTGAGTTATGCTGAGTTAAATTAGTTCTAACTGTTTGTGGAACTAATAGAGGATTAATAGTCAATTGGTGCACTGTTGTATCCACAAGTGGCACTCCAGTTAACTGAAGATTCCCTCATGAGAAGCTCATGCATGTTAGTTCAGAGAAAGACCCTATTGAGACTAGAGTGCATGGACAATGTAATATTAGTTGTATGATTTACTGAGTTCTAAATATCATGCATGCAATCAGAGAAGGACCTAATTTTGGATTGTGTAGTTATGGATAAGGAATTTCCCTTTAAATATGGGCTAATTCTCTCAAGAATTTTGAAAAGAATTAGAAGCTTGGAGGCTTGGAAATTTGGCTAAGTATTAGCCAAAGGAAGTCATTAGGTGGAGGATAGGAAATACTTGTGTAGGTTAAGCTCAAGGTTGAGCAGAGAATATTGTATTTATCCAAATTCTTTGACTAAGGGTGCAAGGAAATAGGAGTCTTGGAGAGCAGAGAAGAGGCCTGGATTTGGCTTGAGCTTGCTTGTGAGCTGGCAGATTGATTTTACTGAGTGCTGGGATTCTTCTTATGAGAACAAGCATTGTATTATCATCTTGGATGTTTGATTAATGCAATAAATATAGTGGGGTTTTGAGCTGTGGCTTTCCCCAGATATTTATTGTGTTATGTGCCATTGATTTATCTTCCTCTTGTTGATTATTGTTTTGCTCGATATTTATGTGCTTCCGGTGTAAAGAGTAGAATTAGATTCTTGTATATTGTTTTATTATATTACATGAGCTTGTGAATCTACAATATTTTCTACATGGTATTGGAGCTGAGAACAATATACTAGAGGAGATTTCAAAGTTTTGAGTTTTGGATCGCAAGTTTGCAGAGCAGATATGAAAATTTTTGTGCAAAATTTTCAGAAACAAATAACAGTTTTGGATTATTTGTGAAAATATACCCAAATGCAAAAAAAATCGACCGAATCAGAGTTCAGATGAGTGAGATATCACTGATTTAAAATAAGTTATTTTTCTAGAAAATTCGTGACAACGGGACAGATGAAACAGATTGGTGTGCTAGCCAGGAACCTGTATTTACTTGAGGTACAACATGCATTCAAAGCCTTGAGGATCAAGACAAATTTTATATACTTGGTGGTTGAGAGGGAGAGTAAATTAACTCTCACATTGCAGCCCCAGAAGAAGCCTTTGAAGCAACTTTAGGAAGTTGTGGAGTAGCCACAACTAGAGAAGATGAGAGGAGACCGAGGGGAGAGATCCACTCAAGCAGAGAAGAATAAGTCTCAGACAATTATGGAGCAACCACAGTTGGATAAGTGAAGAGGAGACCAAGTGGAGGCATCTAGTCATGCAGAGAGCTCCATTAGGGGGAATTTTCGAGCCAATTGGGTAGAGGGATCACATGCAGCCATACCTCCAGGTGTGAGGCGGGGCTATTTGAAGTGATAGTCCCAAGAGGGATGAAATTGGATAGGGTCCATTGAGTGGTTTTATCTCATGGATCATACCTTGTTATGGGAGCCCAAAGTACATATTAGTGGGAGGAATTAGTGGGATTGATGTAGTTAGAGATCAAAGTGACATAGGCTAGAGAAATCACATACTGAAGAAGGATAGAGAGGACTGGCAACAGTGCAGAAAGGCAGAGTCATCAAAAGCATAGAGTTTTAAGTTGACAGAGACAATAATAGAAAGAGACTTTTATGACAGAGGCATCATTCTGATTCAGGTTGGACATTTTTTGTTTCTGGAGTTGTTGGAGCAACAACACTAGAGAGAAGTGTTGTATGCAGAATGTTCCAAAGGTTTAGGATCGAGATCCAGTTGAATTCCTTTCTTGTTGAGAGGGAATGTTGAAAATAGCAACAAGAAATTATAAAAATAGAATCGAGAAATTCCAGTTTAATTTGTCCTTGAATTAAACTGAGAATTAGAATCGAATTTTATTCCCATAGAAACTTATAATAGTTAACTAGAGTGAGTTGACTTAGTTAACTTAGGAATTTCGAGTTGGAAGTATTTCTGAAGTCATGTATATGTTATCCCTATATTCTAGGGGTTTAGGATGAATTAAGTATGATTTGTAATTAGTTAACTCAATTTACTGAGTTAATTCCAGTTAAATTAGTTCCAAACTGTTTGAGGAAATAATAGTGAGTTAATAGTCAGTTGATGCATTAGTGCACTCAACTAGTGCTACTCGAATTAACTGAAGATTCCCTCATGAGAAACTCATGCATGTCGATTATGAGAAAGATCCAGTTGAGACTATAGTCCAGGGACAATGTACTATATGTTGTATAATTTTCCGAAGTGTACTGATAGTGCATGTAATCAGGAACTGATCCTTGAAGGGATTGCACAATTTTGGATGAGGAATTTCCCTTTAAATATAGGAAAATTCTCTTTGGAATTGCGCAAAGAATCAGAAGCTTGGAGGCTTGGAAATTCAGCTAATTATTGGCCAAAGGAAGTCATCAGGTGGAGGATAGGAAATACTTGTGCATTTTAAGCTCAAGGTTGAGCAGAGCATATTGTATTTATCCAAATTCTTTCACCAAGGGTGCAAGGAAATAGGTGCTTGGAGAGCAATAGAAGAGGCTAAGATTTGGCTTGAGCTTGCTTGTGAGAAGGGAGATTGATCATACTTAGTGTTGGGATTATTGTGAGATAAAGCATTGTATTATCATCTTGGATTTGTGATTAGTGCAATAGAGATTGGGGTTTTCAGCTATGGCTTTCCCTAGGAAAACTTATTGTGTTATGTGCCATTGATGTTCTTCCTCTTGTCAATTATTGTTTTTCTCAACCTTTATGTGCTTCCTCTATAAAGAATAGAAGTAGCTTCTTGTCTCTTGTTTTAGTAGATTACATGAGCTTGTGAATCTACAATATTTTCTACATGGTATTAGAGCTAGTTTTGTAGAAATTTTCTACATGGTATCGGAAATGAAAAAAATATACTAGAGGAGATTTCGATGTTTTGAGTTTTGGTCCGTGGGTTTGCTTGTGAGTTGGAAATTGATTTTACTGAGTGCAGGGATTTTTCTTGTGAGAACAAGAATTGTATTATCATCATGGATTTTTGATTAATGCAATACAAATAGTGGGGTTTTGAGCTGTGGCTTTCCCCAGAAAAATGTATTGTATTATGTGCCATTGATGTTCTTCCTCTTGTCGATTATTGTTTTGCTCGATATTTATGTGCTTCCACTGTAAAGAGTAGAAGTATATTCTTGTCTCTTGTTTTAGTAGATTGCACGAGATTTTGAATCTACAGAATTTTCTACATGGTTGTACCTTCACAAGACCAAAGTGGATTGCTTCGATAAGGTCATTGAGTGCTTGGATGATAATGGGGAAAAGAGAACTTTGCAGGGGAAGAAGAATCCTATATCAGTGAGGATGGTTACTGCTATGTAGGCTAAGTGTAGTAGTAGAAAAGGTTATGTGATGCTTGAAGTGCATATATATAATGACAAGGATAAATATGTTGTGGATGCAGAAATATTCAAGAGGCACCCTGTATTCTAGTAGTATCAAGATGTGTTTTCAGTAGAGATTATAGAGTTACCTTCTCACAGGGAAGTAGATTTCTCTATTGAGTTGGTTCTAGGGGAAACACCAACATCAATGGCACCTTATAAATGAGCACTCCTGAGTTGGAAGAGTTGAAATTTCAGTTAAAGGATATACATTAGGCAAAGTTTATCACCTTGGGGTGCAATAGTGTTGTTCGTAAAGAAGAAAAATGGCACTCTCAGATTGTGCATTAATTACAAATAGCTGAACAAGGTAACAATCAAGAACATGTACTCATTTATGATGATTGATGATTTGTTTGATCAGTTGAAGGGAGTAGCAGTCTTCTCTAGGATCGACTTGAGATCAGAATACCATCAGGTACACCTCAAGGAAGAGGATATCTACAAGATTGTGTTCAGGACCAGGTATGGGAATTATGATTTTGTTGTAGTTCCATTTGGTTGAATACTGTCCCTGCTACATTTATGTGTTTGATGAATAATGTGTTGCGCCCTTATTTGGAAAAGTTTGTTATTGTATTCATTGATGACATCTTGATTTACTCTAAGAATGAAGAAGAGCACGCCGAGCATTTAGAAACAGTGTTGATATTGCTAAGAGAGCATCAGTTGTATGCCAAGCTTAGAAAGTGAAACTTCTTTCAGAAAGAGGGCATTACTTGGGACATGTTGTTTCCAAGGAAGGCATAACAGTAGATCCAGAAAAGATAAGCGCCATCATGGAGTGGGAAGCTCCTAAGAATGTGGATGAGGTGAGATCAATCATGGGATTGGTAGGTTACTATAAGAGGTTCATTAGGAACTTTACATGCATTGAATATCCTGACATTCTTACAGAGGAAAGGTAAGAAGTTTGAGTGGAAAGAAGAATGTGCAACTTGTTTCGAGTAGCTGAAGCAGTTGTTGACCAATGCTCCAGTCCTTAAGGTTGTAGATCCGGATAAAGAGTTTGTAGTGTGTAAAAATGCATGTAAAAGAGGACTTGGTGGGGTCCTTATGCAGGAGGGATAGGTGGTGTGCTAGTATTATGGTAAGTTGAATGAGCACGAGAATAACTATGTGACTCATGATATTGAGTTGGAAGTTATTATTCATGCCTTGAAGATGTGGAGGCATTATTGTCTTGGCATGAGATTTGTATTGATGAGCGATCGCAGTGGGTTGAGATACTTGTTAGACCATCCAAATCTAAATGATAGGCAAGCTAGATGGTTGGATACCCTGAGTGAGTTTGACTTTGAGATTAGACACATTAAAGCAAAGGAGAACCGGGTTGCAGATGCTCTTAGAGGAAGGTACAAGTGAATCATATAGCAACTATGAGCTCTTATGGGATAGAATTACATGATAAGATCTTGTAGGTAGGACAACGAGATGATAGGTATATGGAGATTATGCACATGTTACATCATAGTATAGGTATAGGTGATTAGGATGTAGATTATCGTCTTACGACAGATGGTTTGGTGAGATTCAGGGACATGATCTATGTGCCAAATTGTAGTGAGCTCAAGATGCTTATCTTGAGGGAGTTTCACGTCAAGCCATAGTTAGGTCACCTAGGATATTAGAAGACATTTATGGCAGTGAAGAAGTTCTACTATTGGCTGAATCTAAAGAAAGAAGTGGCAGAGTTCGTGGCTAGATGTCTGGATTATCAGCAAGTAAAGGCGGAATGTAAGCATCCAGGTGGTCTACCACAAACTATTCTGATTCCAGAATGGAAATGGTAGGTCATTTCCATGGATTTCATTATAGGTATTTAGAGGATAGTGAGACAACATGATTCTATTATGGTCGTGGTCAACAAGTTGAGCATGGTATCTCACTTCATTCCAGTGAAGGCTACATATTTATCTAGTCAGATGGCACAAGTTTTCATTATGGATATCATGAGATTACATGGTGTTTTGAAGAAGACCGTGTCAAAAAAGGATGTGAAGTTCACTTCCAAGTTTTGGAAGGAACTATTTTCAGGTTTAGGTACAGAGTTTGCTTTCAGTACAACCTATCATACACAAAGAGATGGACAGACAGAGAGGGTCAACAAGATATTGGAGGATACATTGAGGATGCACGTGATGCACCAGTAAAGAAAATGGGAGGATAATATTCCATTGGATGAGTTTGCATACAAAAGTGGTTCTTAGGAGTCATTGAGGATGAGTCCCTTTGAGGCACTTAATGGGCCTCTAAATTAGACATAAATCAAGGCCCATATGACCATACTTCATCACATTAAACCTGTCTTTTTGCATTAGATGACACATTTTAAACTTTAATATGTTCATTAGGAAGGTTTAGAGATAATTGCATATTTGTGCCTATTATTATTTGTTTTTGTAGAATATTGTGATAATATTGGGCAGATTATGAATATTTAGAGGATGAGATAATTTAGGGACTTTCTCCCTACTACAGGAGAATAAATATTGGATAATAAATGAATAAAATATCATGAAATTGTTGAAAATTTTTGGAGCTCCAGTGATTGAGAAAATCTGGGAATGTGTTCCTTGTCATTTAATGCAAATTCCTAGTTTTGGGAACAAGATCCACTATTTGAGGGATTTTAGAGGGGAAAGCTTCCCCCTTTCAAGGATAATTCTTCCTCATCACTTTGTATAAGTAACAATTCTAATTTTCCTCTAGAGGTAGGTATTTCTTCATCTTCTTGTGGAGAAAATTGTATTTTTGCAACTCCACTTTCATTTCTAGCAGGGATGTACTTGGATTGATTCAAATAATGAAGTTTGGTATCAAATTTTGGCTTCTAAATCTTGGTATCCTTGATAGGAACCTAAGTATCATTGGGCTTGGCCATACTAGGAGCCTCAAAGCCCTTTTTTATACTTTTATTTTCTTCTTTTCACTTCTTATTCACATGTCTCTTATTCTTGTTTTTCCTATTTCTGCATTTAGTATTGATGCTTATTTTTTTGTAGGATTGTGTTAAATGATTGATGTAAGTTATTTTGTAGGTTATTTACAGATTCAAAAGCATGATGCATCCTTGGAGAAACTTTTAAAATTCATCTTCATAATTGAACTACTTGGATTGGTTTACTAGTTCACAAATCTAGAATTTTTGGAAGTCACTTGTAGAAAAATAGTAGTGATTTTTTGCTATTTTTTAGAACATGCAAACGAGCTTCATTTGAGTTGATTCCACTTGTATCAGGTCATAAAATAATTCAATTTAATAATTTTTTTTACCCCATTTCATATTCACTTTATTAGGTTATGCATTATAGGTCAATTAGCTCAATAGTTCTTGAATTTCCAGTTTTTAGAGTAGTATTTTCCTGTTATTTTTTAGCATGTGTTAACAGGAGTATTTTGGAGTGATTCCACTTGGAATGGAGACCTAAGACATCCTAATTAATAAAAATTTTTGTACCATCCCATTTTCATTTGATTTAATTGGTCATTTGGTGAATTATCTCCTCATGTACCAATTTTGTTTCTCCTGTAGCAACCTCCAATAACACTCTTGTAGCACATGTAAACTTGACCATATTTGCTCGAAAGGATTCGTTTTTGTATCTTAGGCTTGAATCATGAACCCTAGGTTATAAATTCATGATTGAGGAAGAATAAAAACCAATTAGGACATGCCTTTTTACAAAGTAGATTAGGCCTATTTATTTGAATTCATGCTCTTAGGATTTCAATTACAAATTGTTGTTCTTGCCTAGGATTCATTTCTTTTCAAAGTAACATTTCCATTTCTGCAATTAGTTTAGGATTTTATTTCATGACATTGACTCCATTACATTATATCAATGAAATAATGATCCATTGTATGCTACACATATAGTTTTAACACCTCTTAATTTTATACAAACCCCGAGTTGATAATTTAAGTTGGTAGCCTTGAGAGTTGCAACATTCTTGTTGCAATACTGAGGCTCATCAACACTGGATGGGAGAAGTTGTAATACTCCCATAATATGGAGTGATCTAGTGAAAATGGTACTTATTGAATGGATATGTTGGTAGACATGGAGCAGGAAATGAAATTTATAAAGAAGAATCTAAAGGGAACACAAGATAGACAAAAGAGTTATGCAAACTAGCACATGACGTTCAAGGAGTTTTAGGTTGGGGAGGATGTCTATTTATGCATGAATCCCAAGAAGAGATATTTGAGGATCATATCATGTGCCAAGTTGGCACCACGATATTGCATGCCTTTTGATATCCTTAAGAGGATTGGACTAGTGGCCTATCGACTTGCACTACCTCACCCAGTGAGAGACCATGACGTTTTCCGTGTTTCATTGCTTAAGAGGTATATAAAGGATTTTGATCATGTTATTGATTGGTCTTTATTGTAGGTAGAGAAAGAAGGAGAATTCCAGACGGAGCCTTAATGCATATTGCAATGGAAGCATGTCAACATCAGGAAGAAAGCCATAGAGCAAGTTAAAGTGTAGTGGAAGCACTTTGGGCCCAAAGAAGCTACATGGGAGATGGAGGATTAGATGCAGGCCATGAATCCTTATTTGTTTGGCGATGGATTTGGTTTGATGTTTGGTATATGTTTGGCATATGTTTTGTTGATGTTTTGGTATTTGTACATATGTATATGGATATAAATACTGCCATGCGATAAGTTATAAAGCTCTAATAAAATGTATGGTTGTTATCTTGTCATATTGTCATGATGTTTTGCTTTTGAGCAGGTCATTCATTGTAAATACTGAAATGAGCTAAGTTATAAAGATCCATAGGTATTATGTTTTTTTTTTTTTTTTTTTTGCGGTTTTGCTGAGGTCTTGGTGTGGTTTAAGATTGAGGACGATGGTACCCAAGGGGGAGGGGCCTATAACAACCCCTGGTTAAAAGTTCATGTAATAAAAGTTAATAATGGCAAAATAAGACCACGGTTAAGTGCCGCTTATTCCAAGTTGAATATTGAGAAAATATCTTAGTGGGCATCACTAGATGTGTTTATGGCTAAGGAAATTAGAAAATACAATGGCTAAGGAATTAAAAAGGAAAAAGGCATTTTTAACACATTTATTTATGAAAATAACGGAAAATAGGAGAAAAGGGAGGTGAAAGGTCACACGTTGCATGTGAGGAGGAAATTAAAGGAAAATAATGGGAAATGAAGAAAATAGAAAGCTAATTGATAAAAAGGCTTTTGAGGATTAGTTGGTGTTGGAGAGGTAAATCCCCTCTACGGATAGAGGCGATCCCTACTAGCCCAGAACGGGTCTAGCAACAATCAAACAATGCTATCACGCAAGTTCCTAATTGCAAATAAAGAATAGGCGATGAAGACCTACTTGAGATCCAATGCTTTAGTTTGTAGAAGAGATGTTGCCTGCGTTCCTTTGCCTTGGCTGGTTACGATCCTCCACTATCCACGTGAATGGACACCTGCACACAAAGAGAACAAACACAAACACAAGCGTGAAATCTAATATATGCAACTATACATCAGTCACGAAGGATATAATTCAACATCAACCATTACAAGTACGACGAGAATGGAACCATAATGATAGTCATCTATTATTAATAATTCAACAAAGGAGAATACAGCCAGTGTCCTGACGTCAAGTCCTCCTTTGGCTGGGTGCTCAGCTACACAAGTCTTGCAAAAGCTTGAAGGGGTGAGGGACAAGCTCTCTCTCTCTTTAGTAACAAAGTCTCCTTACTTAGGGAAAGCATTATGGATACAAAGAAGGATTCTTGCAACTCCAACCTTTTGATATCTTCCTTTCAGCACAAGTATTGCCACAAGAGTTAGAACTTTCAGAACTAGAACTAGCTTTCTCAAGGCATGGGAACAAGCTTTTATAGAGGAAAATGAAGAGATAAGGTCAATCCCCCACAATCATGGATTTGGCTTCATCACTTGGAAACTTCCATGGAATGGTGGCAAACAAATTTCCATCCAAGGAGATCCGAAGCCAAACCATCCTCACTCAACTTGGAATCAGTTTGGTGAATGAGGTGGACAGAACCTTCAAAGGTTTGAGTGGTTGAAAAATTTGCCCAAAATGATTGACACGATTGCGATTATGGGACAGAGCGCTAATGGCGCGCCCTCTCATTAGGATTTTCCCCATTGGCGCGGGCATAACACAGGGCACCAGCGCTAATGCAAAAAGGGCTATTTTTAGGGGCAATGAGCAGGAGATGTCTTAAGGGCATATGAAGCTCATGTTTAGAGGTAAATAAGGCAAGTGGTTTCAAGTCTTGTCACTTCTCACAAGTCCCGGAATGGGTCCTCCAAGATGCGGGAGAGGGGTAACAGGGACGGTGACAAATAGTGACAAATTACTGTGTAACAGATGCCCCCTAAAGCATAAGGCCTGAGAGAGAGAGGGGTGAAGTGCTTTACAAGAACATGTGTGACTGAAACACTGCCGCCGGAGAACTTGCGAAAAGAAGTACAACTGATATCTCAAGTACATGATATATATATGGTATGGGCGCAACCATCCATATCAGAGTATAAAACTGGATCCCAGGCATGGACGCAGCCATCCGATGAGGATCTATGAATGGACTCAGGTATGGTCGCAGCCATCCAATGAATGAGTCATGTAATTATTACAATAATCCACAAAATGCAACCCAGATCTCAGTATGCACAATCCGGGGTCTTGCGCTCCAACTCGATCCGAACATAGTACAAGTTCAAGCATGTGAATACAGGAGTTGAAGTCGAACATGCATGAACATCGTCTGATTACCAGCCAATGATGAAAACTATTAATAGACGCGAGAGGTGCCACCAATAATGACGATGGTCCTCAAGGTACTATAGGTACAATCCACGGCGTGCGAATGAATGAGCCGGTGTCGAACACTCGTAGAATCATCCGATCGGAGGCCAATAATGAAAACCTCACGTCGAACACGAAGAACCTGCGATTGAGGCATGCAGGCTCCAAGGTACTCGAAGGGAGTCTCTAGGTCACCTTCCTGGATAATGAGCTGAAGTCGACAGGAAGTGATCTTGATCGAAGGTGGGCCATAATGTTTCCCACATCATCGACACGAGACGGAGAGAGACAATACGTTTTGTGTGAGATATCAAAGGGAGGTTGAGTATTCTTGCAGAGGCGAACTTCTCTTGAACATATCGGTGGCATAATGACGGATTTGGCAGTATTTGAGGTCAAATGATCAGGGGTCATGATGATGAGGCGATGAGCAGATGAATGGTCAAATAGGATGACCCAAACCCATGGAGGCAAATGTGAAGCGAGATGAGATGTCCCCACCTAGACACGAATGCAGAAAGTGCCATGTTCAAGAGCGACATACTGCCGATGACGACGATTATGATTCCTTTATTCCCCCACCATTTCCGGCGAGTATCCCGGTTATTTTTGGATGACAAGCTTGACGGGGATAGCATATGCTTAAGGGGCGTCATTTCGACAGAATCCGATGTCATTAAGTTTTAACGAGCCTGACAAAGGAAGAACTCAACGTCTTTTCATGTTTAGAGAGTTTGAAAAGACAGCGAAAAGAAGACTCCACGGGTGTCCTTTTTCGTAAAGTTGTGTCTCTCGAGCCCGAAAAAGTATAAAACCATGCTCGAAAGAACCGCCCGATCATTACGACCGAGGAGTACTTTTTATAAGTAGTGATTCCGATCTAAAAAATTAAAAAAGCGATCGAAACCACGTCGCTTTGTGACCGTTAACGAACCTGAAACGACAAGGGTCCGACAATCTTTTTTTTTTAAACGGTCGGAAAAGGGTTTAAAGACGAATGCCTCTCATTTACGTTTAGCGAGTCGAGAGGAATAACTCAGCAATCTTTTCATCTTTAAACGGTCAGAAAAGAGCTGAAAGAAGACCTCCATTTTTATTCTCTTTAGCGAGTCAAAAAGGAAAAAATACTCGGCAATCTTTTCATATTTTACGAGTTAGAAAAGAGCTTAAAGGTGACTCGTCTGTGGGTTCATTTTTACACAAGCTTGAACCATGGAGAACTCTGCTTGGATTCGGTTTCATGTTTACACAAGCTTAAAACAAAAAACTGTGCTTGTTATAAGTTCGCATGCCCCCAGCATAATGACGCAAAACGAGGTACATGCCCCCCAAGCTTCATTGCATTCAACAAAGTGGATGGAATGAAGGTTCACTTTCGAGATGTTGGAAAGACTCGACTTGTATTTTACGAGATCTTAAGCACAAGACTCGATTTGGAAAGGGAGTTTTTTCATTTTTTAATGAGGTTGACGCAGTAAAAGAACTATCCTCATCACCCTTGTTTCATTTTTTAACGAGCTTGACACAAGATCAGGAACTCTGCTCGACCAAACCCAGTTACATTTTTTAAGGAGCTTGACATAGGAAAGTGAACTATGCTCCAAACAGACCTAGTTTCATTTTTTAAGGAGCTCGACGTAGGAAAGCGAACTATGCTCCGAATAGACCTAGTTTCATTTTTTAAGGAGCTTGATGTAGGAAAGCGAACTATGATCCGAACAGACCTAGTTTCATTTTTTAATGAGGTCACCACAAGATCAAAACTATCCTCGGTACACCTAATTTCATTTTTTAAGGAGCTTGACACAGGAAAGCGAACTATGCTCCGCCCGAACTTCATCATAATGAACAGGAAGTTGGGGCTTCCAAGAGTGGCTCTCCCGGTGGGAGGTCAACATCTCGGAAGTCAGGACCCAACGCCCCCAGGACACTATGCACGACGGCGGCATCACTGGATACAGGTATGGGATAGGTGGCCACGTAGTTGATTTGCGGTGGGGCAGATACAACTGGTGGATAAAAACTAGGAGGGGACGACAACTGCGCAGGAGGCATCGGGGGACTAACGAATGAAAATTGATCGATAGTCACCATTCTTCCATCATGTGGAAAGCAAACCACATGGAAAAGCGAAGAGACAAGGGCCCCCATAGCATAAACATAGTCGCGACCAA
>APFE030602552.1:0-15808 GCA_000404065.3 Pinus taeda | reverse complement strand
TAATAATTGTTATTACTATATTAATAATTTAATTCATGTTTTTTTTTCTAGTTAAGACTAACCTAAGTACCCATGGGGATTTGAATCGGTGACCTATCACAACGAGTGCCTTAACAGCACCCCCATTCACCATCAATCCAAAGCCCCGTGGGCATTTAATTCATGTTATTACTATATTGTTTGTTTGTTTTATGTTTTATGTTTTACTATTTTGTAACACTATTACACTAATCATTACTATTATTTAATAATTGTTATTACTATATTGTTTGTTTCTTTTCATGTTTTACGTTTTACTATTTTGTAACACTATTATACTAATCATTATCATTATTTAATTATGTTATTGCTATATTAATAATTTCAATTCATGTTATTACTATATTGTTTGTTTGTTTTATGTTTTACTATTTTGTAACACTATTTATGTTTTATGTTTTACTATATTGTAACACTATTTTGTAACGCTATTTATGTTTTATTTTTACTATTTTCTAAGATTATTATTTTTTTCTCGGTAAAGACTGTGCTACTTATATTAAAAAAGAAGAAAAGTATGTACATAGAGGATAGACCTCTGAGGGAGCTGTAGCTCTACCTCTCTCAAAATAGTTTTGCAAAAGATGCTTACATTGTAGACCAGAGTCTACAAAAAACTGCTTAGACCTCTGTCTGTCAAAATTAAACAACATGAGACTGAGAATTATAGTTTGTAGACAAAATTGGAGGTCCAAGAGAAGGTGTTGCGTTTGGAAGGCGACAATCTGGAAAAGCTGCTTGATATTTAGCCACGAAGTCCCGGATCAACAAAACTGAATTGCATCCCTGAGTCGTCAAGAAAGGAGTAAAAAACTTACTTGGAATCTGCATTGTCATGTTTTTCAACCTTGTCTGGGGCACTCGAAAGATTAACCCATTCAATCATAACATTGTCCTCCACATCCGTCGCAGTTCTAATAGGCGGTAGAACAAGATGTAGAATATTTCCTGTGAAGTGCGCCAGGTCACTGTCAATCATGGGCTCCGTCACTGGCTGAGGGTCGTTATTCTGCTTCTGAGGAGCGCTTTGCTGGGGTTGGCTCTCCTCACAATCCTCCTTATCCTGAATCTCTGCAGAGACTTCCAATTGCGCCTCCACTAAGTGGCTCTGGGATGAGCTGGCGGTCCTAGAGGGGGAGTGCTCTGAGGAGGCGGCCCCCGAACTAGCAGGTTCATCAGCTTCCTCTGAAAAATGATTGTAACTAGGGCAGAGATAATTGGCTTGTTAAGCCGGCTTTGAAAGTTGAAGCAGGCTGAGTGCAAAGAACTGGTGAGGGAAGGACCAGACTCCTCAGAGGTCGCCGAAGAGGGCGTGACCGTGGCAAGTGGGGATATGCGGCAAGGTTCAGGGCCTCCCCTCCCTCCCCACCTTCCTCGAGGACCAGCAGAGCTTCCTCGCCTGGGCTTTCCTCGCAAATGGGGTAGCATTTTAAAAATTAACGGCTTAAGAAACAGGTTTAAAGGGAGGCGGATGCGAATTGGGCAGATGCGTAACAGAGAATAGACGAAAGCCACGACCACCAGAGAGACCCGAAATCCCACCCAAACTTGAAACTTTGACAGCAAGATGAGGGCTTGTAACTCCCAAAAAGGATCCCAGATAGGCCAGTGAGGACCCACGACACCCAGAACAGCCCAAATTCCCGCACAAACCTGAAACTGCCACACTGAAATGGAAATTCGACACTTACTGGCAAATGAGACAAACTGCCAATGGGGATGCTCCACCGTTGTGCTGAGCAAAATAGCGAAACAATGAGTCCCAGGCTACCTCTGAGAACAGGACTGCCCGGGACATCCCCCTCGACAAAAACTAAGCAAACCAGTGCGAATGAAAGCGTATTGCCATGAACCGGACCTCTGGACAGAATGACTGAGCGGGACCAGGTGAAATAGAAACCCATCCTGGCACCCCATTCCATAAACCTGCAACTCGGTACGCTCAGCTTGGTGCGGCATTGAAGGGCAGTAAATTGTCTGCATCAGGAGTTTATGGTGCCTTGCCTCCGGAGCCACCTTCCACTGCGAGTGCGTGCCAGCTGCTGGCTACGCATCCCTCATGGATAACACTTAATCAATGCACGAAGAGACACCCACATCCGAGTCTATTTTCTAAGACTATTATACTAATTATTATAATTATTTAATTCATGTTATTACTATATTAATAATTTTATTTCATGTTACTATTGTATTGTTTTGTTTATTTTATGTTTTATGTTTTACTATTATGTTACACTACTTTGTAACACTATTATACTAATCATTATCATGATTTAATTCATCTTATTACTATATTAATAATTTTAATTCATGTTAATATTATATTGTTTGTTTGTTTTATGTTTTATGTTTTACTATTATGTTACACTATTTTGTAACACTATTATACTAATCATTATCATTAGCAAATTTATGTTATTACTGTATTAATAATTTTAATTCATTTTATTGCTATATTGTTTGTGTTTTATGTTTTATATTTTAGTATTTTGTAGCATTATTTTGTAACACTATTATACAAATCATTATCAATTTTTAAATAATGTTATTACTGTATTAATAATTTTAATCCATGTTATTACTATATTAATAATTTTAACTTATGTTGTTACCATAATGTTTGTTGGTTTTATGTTTTATGTTCTACTAATTTGTAACACTATTATACTAATCATTATCATTATTTATTCCATGTTATTACTATACTAATAATTTAAGTTCATGTTATTACTATATTGTTTGTTTGTTTTATGTTTTATGTTTTATCTTTTACTATTTTGTAACACTATTTTGTAAGACTATCATACTAATTATTATAATTATTTAATTCATGTTATTATTATATTAATAATTTTATTTCATGTTAATATTGTATTGTTTGTTTATTTTATGTTTTATGTTTTACTATGATGTTACACTATTTTGTAACACTATTATAACAATCATTATCATTATTTAGTTCATCTTATTACTATATTAATAATTTTAATTCATGTTACTATTATATAGTTTGTTTGTTTTATGTTTTATGTTTTACTATTATGTTACACTATTTTGTAACACTAATATACTAATCATTATCATTATGAGATTTATGTTATTACCGTATTAATAATTATTACGACATAAGGCGTTTCCCTCTGAAATCAACTTCCCTCATTGCCTACTTGTCATTTTCTGAACCACACGATTAGATGTTAGACGATTAAACAAATTTCAACCATTAGATCAATGGCAAGGGGAAAAGACACCTGCAGAATAGAAACGGACAGGAATGGACAGGAATGGCCAGGGGAAGAAACACTCGCAGAATGGAAACGGACAGGAT
This sequence comes from Pinus taeda, assembly GCA_000404065.3. NCBI lineage: Eukaryota > Viridiplantae > Streptophyta > Pinopsida > Pinales > Pinaceae > Pinus > Pinus taeda. The sequence goes on along the minus strand of APFE030602552.1, from coordinate 12,438 downwards.
TACCAACAGATGGCCTTGAAGCGTCCTGCTACCAAAACAGTAAGCTGCCTTCAGCTTTGAAACCTTTGGATTCGCCAAACTAGCAGGGCTGTAACTAGGGGAAGGCTGGGTGCCATTTGAGACTTCATAGTTATTGGCATACAAAATCTCGTCGCATCGATACCCACGAGAACAACTCTTGGCTGCACACACAGAACCTTTCCCCAGCTCTAATGCAGGTGCTTGATTCCTCAGCCAGATTCCTCAGCCAGCATCATGAGTTAGGGATGGCTGATTTTTATTGGTCTATTTCTTTCTCATATACCTGTTCTTAATATATTGAAAATTTGAATAAGGAATTCATCCTCAGCCAACATCATTAATTAGGGTTTGGCTGAATGTTTTTATTTGGTTTAGGACAAAGAATCGTAATACCCAGAAGAGGGTCCGAGATGTTTCTCAGTATCATCGGCTTTCTTGAGGATCCTGTAAACTTGTATCATGGCAGAACCAGGGGTGTTATTGATTCAACAATTGAACCAGGGAATAGGTTCTATGCAGACCTTTCTTCCATGGCTTCAACTGTAGCTTATGAAAACAATCTGGTTATCAGAAACGGAGTCACAGAACATTGGGAGGTAGTGTTTAATTTCCATGAATTTTAGTACTTGATTACGGATGCAAAATTGTATTTGCTTTAATTAATATTTCAATCTGCAATCGTGCAGATGCACATTATGGAGTACTTAGACTGTTGGAACGATATATATGCAACTCTTTGGCTTCAATAATCTAGGATTCAGTAAGTATATATATATATATATATTTATTTTGTGTAGATGATTTTTCAATCATTAATTGATGTTAACATTGACTTGTATATAATTATATCACTTGCAAAATAAATCAAGGCATGGCTTTATATTCTATGATAAGGAGGTGGAGGCCCAGCTAATAGTGATAGCCTTCAGAGGAAAAAAAGCCACTTGATGCAGATGATTGCCAAACATATTTCAATTTCTCATGGTAGCATCATCCTCGTCATCATCCAACAGATAAATAAAATACAACACCAAAAAGGGTAGCATCATCCTTATCGTCATCTAATCGCATCTAAGCACCAAGTACTCTCTGCATCCAAACCGTCCATTTTCCCAGCGAATTCCTGGATTGTTCTGTCAAAGCTTCTGACTGCGTCCACCAGAGCCAACATATATCATTCGCGGTGCTCTTTCGCGGCTCGGACATGGTTGGTCGTGTTCTACAGGCTGAGATCTCTTGTGTGAGGTATTCTTATGTGAGGATATCGATAGGCATGGGATGCAAACTGATCGCCGCTTAAGGAAGAAGGCAAGATATGCATCGCCAAATGATCATAGGCATGAGGCAAACGAAGCCGCAATCAACCGAATGAGGGAAAACGCAGAGATGGAAATGAAGGGACAGGCCATGTTTCAAATAAATCGCCGCCACAAAACTAAAAATAAAGTTTCATTGATTTAATGTCACTCGCGCCATAGCCGCCGATATCAGACTCATACGGAGCATATTCTAGAGATATTTGCCTACATTATATCTTAGCCATTCAATTCAATTAAATTAAAATTAAATGTCAATGGCCCCCATCCATCTGGGGGGCGATATAGAAACACCTACAGAGAACTATAAAGATAATGTGCAAAGTAACAATTCAGATGCAATGAGAAGTGGGATGAAATGTTGATCATGAGATGGTACGGGAGCTAGCATATAGGATCATCCTTGAGCCACGTTGATATGAAAAAACTAAAAAGGACGGAATATAAACCATCGGAAGCAGTTCCATTAGCGGAAATATATATTTTAGTTTCTTAATATTTAGTGCAAATTTTCCGTAAATCCATGACGGAAAGTGGTTTGATGTAATTTGGACGTCAAATATTGATTGTTGGATATGAAAAATGATTAAACCAAGGAAAATCTTAAAACGCTATGAGATGCATTGAAAATGCACTTGGCAAAAATCTTTTGACAAATTCTTGAAATTAATAGACAAGTCAGAAAAGGTTGAAATTTAACCATATTTTCTACTAAAAGTAGCTCGAGCACTGTCGAAATAGGGAAGACAGCAATTTTATATTGTATACCCAATAATATGACAAATAAATAATAGTTCTTGATAGAGAAAAATGTTTATACCGGTAATAGAGCTCTATAAATTCCATTTACAAACCTAACAAATAAAATCTGAAACATAAGAGCACACCATGTTTTCTATGCCTAAGAATCCTAGCATGCAGGGTTTCGATCTGTGTCCGATGAAGAAGAGAAAAATTCAAAGCAAAGGAATGAAATTTTGGATTTATTCTAATGACCTATCACCCATAAGCTATCAACATATGTGAAGTAATCTTTGGTGACCCTTTTCACACATGGGACAGAAGATGCATGGCATGGTAAGTTAGTAGATGAACTCCACATGTCTTAGAAAATTTTGGAACCACGCGCTAGTCCCTTCTAATTGACAGAAATCTTGTAGTATGTGAGGTGGCATGAAAGAGAGAATTAGGGGTTGCGCCTGAAAAATGAATAAGTATCGGGTATGGATTTCATGCAGAGGAATTGTCTATGAAAGGGTCACCCAGCGAAATCACAGAAATGGATAGAAAACAAAATTAGAATTCAAACTAGGAGGGTCACCATCATACCCAAAACATGCATCTTTCTTCTGCTGCATATAGCTACACTAGTTGTGTAGTGGATTTAGAGAGAACCGAAACAAGTTATGAGCTCAAGAGTTATAGTTTTGGATAGGAAAGTTAGGTGTGTTAGGTCTAAAGGGATTGGTAGGGTTCCAAAAATGCATTGAAATGGTAGGACTGATTGAATTCAAGAGAAAATATTGTCACACAAATCTACAATTTGACAAACAAGGATGACAAAGTGCCTAAGTGGAGAGCTAACATGCTCTAATACTACTATTAGCACACATTAAACAAAACTACAAAAATCTTAAAAGTTAAAACGATGACAAAAAACAAATTGTAATACGGGTACACATCCCCGAACAATCTCTTCATTTTTATACAGAGACTCCTAATTTTTTTGGCCAAATTGGGGCCAGTCTCCTCAGCTATGTCCCTTCAGAGATTTCCCAAGCAAATCACTAAGAAAATACATCGGAATTGAAACTGTGTCAATGGTGATAAACCCCCTGGCCCACAGCCCAACTGACTATACCCTCAACAGTCTATTAATAACCCTTTTCTTTTTGGGTTCCAAAGAAGGATTGAGATTTCTTCTTACCTCCACTTTTCTATCAATTTTTTCGCTTTTTCATAGGTTTGAATCCTAGAGCCTAGCTTCATTTTTGTGTGATTGATAGCATAGCCCGCTTTGATGAGCTCCTGGCAATCTTCATTGGAGAAAGGAACCTTAGATGTTGCATTTCTGTATTTCGGGTCGTAGTTAAATGATCCAGACCTGTATGTATGGAAGAGAACGGAATTTAATTTTGGAAAACAATCTAGTTAGCGCTCGAATAAATTTTACAAGAATTAGAACCCGCTTTGCTTTTGGATTAGATTTTTATGGAGCTCATACATATAACTTGTTTGATTTACGGACTAATCTGCGATTGCAGTGAATTCTTGCAATACAATGAATAGCATAGCGAAGTAATTGAGTATGGGATGTGACAAACGAGGTTTGCTGTAAATAGTAGGCCTGGTCCTCGGGCGAGGAGCGTCTCCACCATGATATAAAAAGCATCTTGCAACCGCTGTAGATGTTATCGACGCCTACGTAGCTAAATATGTGATGCGGCCATTCTATGCCATATGGTTGATTACAGTATGTTTCTTAAAAATAAGTTTAGGTAGTGGTAATAATGGATCTCTGAAATGAAAGTGCACTTATTTCGTATTCCAATATTCCTTGACGTTTGCTCGCCAAACTAGCAGGGTTGTAACTAGGGGAAGGCTCGGTGCCATTTGAGACTTCATAGTTATTGGCATACAAAATCTCCAGTGGCATCGATACCCACGAGAACAAATCTTGGCTGCACACACAGAACCTTTCCCCAACTCTAATGCAGGTGCTTGATTCCACTTGTACCCACTTGAACTGGAAATGTCTGCATTACATCTTAAAAGTTAAAACGATGACAAAAAAAAAATTCACATTTCTGATAATCATTACCATGGAGGAAGACAAATGGTCCACGATTCATGCAGGGACCTCTCAAGGGAATAATATGAACTCCAACACTTTGTATTACTGATAGTCACTAGACTCTGATAACCATTACCTTGGAAAAAGAGAACAGTCTAGGATTCATGTTGGGACCTCACAAAGGAATAAGTCATTGAAGTGGAGGTTGGATTCACAATCACCGCATGGTACCTTCGTAAACAATGCCTAAGTTAATTTGGGCTACCAAGATTTGTAATACATTTTTATTTGGGAATTGAAATGGGTCAACATGGCATCAAAGTCTGAATCTCTAATTCACATTTGTTGGAGAATGATAATATAGAAGTCAAACTGCCAACCACCACTAGATGCTCATAAATGTCATCGAAGGTGTTTTGTTTGGAGGATTAATAGAAGTCAAACTACCAACCAACACTGGAATATCATGTATTGCATCAAAGGTGGCTTATTTAACTGTTGAATGCCTTCTTAACGTTCCAAAGTTTTCTATAGTTTCAATAGTTCCTAAAGTATAGTTTGCCATAAATTAGAAAGGAAACATGTCTTACTGGCTCTTGGGAATATGTTGTGTAGTGGCATTATGGCATCGTCTGTGTTGTTCAAGTTTCTGCTATGTAAATAATTGACTTGCTTCCAGATTTTTTGTGCACTGACTATTGCAGCCTATAGATGCACCATAAAACAAGTTACAACAAATATAAAGCAGAAGAATGTTTTGCACAACGGCTATGTAAACATCCAGCCAAAAAACCATGCCAAGCCCCAGACATCCATACAAGTTGAAAAGTTATAGGGCTTTTTGATAACACAGTCAAAGCTCAAGGAAAAAAATACTACCATATATTTCTAGATTTTCAGTCAATACATGGTAATATAAAATTCAGGCTTCAACAAATAATTTGGGCCTTGGATCTTCAGACAATACACTCTAAGCTTATTTATCCAACATCGTTTTTTTCTTGAATGACGTGGCAGTAACACTAAGCTACATTGAGTTAACAACAACAAAATTTTACATTGAAGAACACACATTCCAAGTTAGCCCAAGGCCTTGTGCAACAATTATCCCCGAATTACCCCTTTCTAACAAGAGGCAAACAAATAATCATGTTTATCAAGGATAGCAAATGTAGGAAATACATCAACTAAAACATGCAAGACAAATATAATGAATGTTAGACTTTTTGTTAATCTTCACATATCCTCTGGACCTGCATCTCCTAGAAAGCAAGGTTTTGTCTTACTATCTATGTAAGGGCAGCTGAATAGTACTTTAAGAAGGTTAACTGACCCTTTCTTTATGAATAGCCCTTTAGGAAGAAAAAATCATTTTAGCCTTTATCTATAGAGAAGTATTGAATACATTTAATTAAATAATAAAAAAATATATAATGAGGCAACAAAAATTGTCACAAAAAAAAGACAGACAGAGGAGAATGCAACAGAGAATACAGCGTGATAATCACGCAACAACTTGAATAGATAAATTGTAGTCACACTCTGTAAGTGTGGGAGAATTCCAGATAATGTAAGTTTGACTCATGCATTTTATTTCCAAAGCACTGCAATTCTCTATCATATATTTTACTCTCTAATATTTGTCCACTGTGAATACATCATTCTTTCTAGTAAAATTAAAATATTTCATTGGATGGTATGTCTTTTATTTTTTGTACATTCATGCCTTAATCAATAAATTTGATTCCAATTCCTGAGCACTCTAGTGTTGTGAACACAAGCTCAATATCTCTCTTTGATCATTGGAATTTTTTCCAATATTTGATACCAAAGCTAATGCTCTGTTCATAAGGAAGGCCGGACTTTAATTTTTAGGTTGGTTACCTATTTGAAAAAGAACAAGCAATACAACAAACACCCATGCAAATTAGAAGTATCAAAGTACACCAGAACCATGGCTGTAGCTAGCTTGACTTTCTTCTTTGTCTAAAACAGATTTGGTTGTAAAATTTAAGAGCATGGATTTCATCTGGAGCTGCAAATGGGAATTCCATTATTGAACAAGATCATTTAGAATTCTGGAAGAAGATGAAGTCAAACATACCATATGAACTGCTAGAAACAACAAATGGGAAACTAATAATCACACGAGTCTTACTTGTAGCATTTTGAGCATTAATGATCAAATGAATCACATCAGCAGTGCCAAAACACCAAAAGCAAAATGGGCCACACGTGTGTGAAAATAAAGCTATAACTATGAGATTTGTCTGAGGGAACTTCACCAAATAAAGTGGAGGCTCCTAATATGTAGCCAAACACAACAATCAATTGAAATTCAAGTTGTTTAACATTTATGAATATCAAGCTATCATCCTAAGATATAGCTGAGGAAGTTTTCACAAATAAAGATGACAACATAAGATGTGGCCAACAACATCAATCACTTCAAAACATTGTTAGAGATGCTAGCACCTGTTGAGGCACCAATTCAAAATGTACATGCAGTCATCGCCTTGCTTGCATTACTAGCCTAATCTTATAACAGTCTAGTCACTTCATTTGACATAGAGCCCAGATCGCCATAATAATGCAAGAGAAGACATGAAAGAAATATTCAAGGTTGATAACAAAAAACACAGTTTTCTTTCAGCAAGTAGGAACAAGAAGTTCGAGAAAAAGGTTGTTGATCTGACACGAAAATGAGATTCACTTGCAATTATATTTTTTGTTGCCAAAATAGCCAGGTATAATTCATTTATTGCAGAAAGCAATGGCAGCACACCAAAGGAGCATTGGAAAATGTTTTCAGTTGAAAAGGAGGATAAAGCAAATGTGGCAACATACTTCAGGTAGTTTGAGCCTACTACTTACATCAATGCTCCACCGGTTGGTGCCCTTGCATTTTTCCGTGGTCATCCTTCCTAGCAAGCATGTGAAAATTAATGTGCACCAAATTCCTCTCACATAATTGAATATATTTGTACTCAAAATCTTACCCCAATGAAAAGCCCAAATAAACTATGCACCTGGCAAAGTGCACACGGAGGCACAGTGGATGTAAGAAGCTTGCAATGGCAGTGGTTTAGGATTATCTGATTTTCATGGCCTCCATGGCTAAATGGGTAGTACACAATCAAGCACACTGGATGTAGGAGCTTGAGTTTGCAATTGTAATGGCGGTGGTTTATTGTATTTTTTTCAACTAAAAAAATTGTGTTTGGAGCAGTTTTCAGAGATATATAATTTTGCTTGAGATTGGACCGCGTTTAGAGCAATTTTCAGATATATATAATTTTGTTTGGGATTAGACATCCCTACTTAAATATTAACCATTAAACCACGTCCTAAAAACTATTGAAGATGTTTGAATGGCTAAGTGGTTCATTATAAATCTGGTAACTGATTACGATGCAATGGGAAAACACCTTCAGCGTCGCTCGAACCTGCGCCCAAATGAAGACTTTGAATGTATCTGTTTCGCCAGACGCTGGGCACTGACAATGCAGACAATTTATAGTAGTACAGGGTGGGATTCGTATGCATGGGCCTTCCGGGCGCCCGCCAAAATGGTGGATGTCATTGTTCACAGAGTATGATTTACCTTACGCCTAGGGCACAACCTGCTGGGATTCAGCACCGCAAGCGGACCTACGAGGTGAGCAAGCACCGTGAACAGGAGAAATGAATGCTCGAGAGGACCTGCTCCCGTTGTGCGAATGGAGCAAATGAATGTTTGGCGCGAGGGATCATTTGAAATTGCGCGGGTGTTGGTTGCGAGCACAGCGGGTGCCAGCTTAGAAGTGGTGGGGCAAAGAAGCGTTAATTAGTGTTATATGTTATCGATTGCTTTACATAGTGTTATATGTTATCTATTGCCTTACGGCGTTTTCTTTGCAATGTCTGGTGCAAATGCTAGTTAATATAACAATTGAAATATACTTCCTTTGGTATTCTCTCAGCCATTTGTAGAGGTGTCAACCTTGTTGGTTGACTGAAGTTAGGAGAGGGAGCATGGTTCTCTCTATAGTTATTAGTGGTTGTCCTTCTAATAGCCATATTTTTACTTTCCATTTTCCTAGCCATATAGAAAGTATTCTCTAGATATTTAGGTTCAAAAAGACATGCCTCACATTCCTCTAGAATGTTCTTTACCCTAAAACTAAGCCCTTGGAATTGTTTTACATTCTCTATAATTGGACCTTTTTCTGAATACTTATCAATTGACCAATGGATTTGTTTCTCTTAATATCCCCATAATGTGCTATTAATTCATCAATTTTAAAATGGACCAAGAGATAAGAAAGAGTCCTTATTTTATTCAGAAATCCATTGGTACCAAATAAAATGATTAGGTCCTAACTACAAAGCTATGAGAGTTACCTTTTGTATGTCACTTGGTGTAGATCAAAGAAATACTTCATCTAGAATATCCATGTTACAGGACCTTTACCATCAAATCTCCTGATATCAATCTTGGTAATTAAGTAGTTCCTTAGTGTTAAGTTGAACCCTTAATTTCAAAAACAAATTGAATATTTGGACTCCTTGCGAAAATATACCCAAATTAAAAAAAAAAAAAAATTGGCCAAATCAGAGTTTGGATATGGGAGATATCGTTGACTTAAAATCAACTCTCTAGAGGAGGTTTCAAAGTTTTGAGTTTCTGGGTTACAAGTCAAAGTCGAATTTTTGCATACATACTTCAAGATCGATAAATCGCATTCCATGGGTTGAGGCTTGAGAATGCCTTGGAAGGAATCTCAAATTTCATAGCCTAGAGGGACATGATGAAGGATGTACTAGAGGAAAATGACTTGAAGGAATTTGTTGAACAAGAAATTCCTAAGCCAACAGTTGTTGATGCACAAAACTTGGTCGAGTGGAAGAAGTGTCTGGCAAAGGCAAGGTGCATAATCCTTGAGGGAGTTCGAGATCATATTATCTGGAGGCTCCATGGAAAGGGAACCCTACATGCTATGTGGAAAAAATTGAGGAACTTGTATCAGAATAACAGTGATTAAAGGATGTTGGCACTAAAGGATAAACTTCATAAAAACAAGATGGAATCACGGTTGTCGAGGAGGATATGTTGAGCGTTGCTCTTCTTGGACTCCGAAAGAGTTGGCATAGTTACCAAGAATCTATCGATTGGTCAAGAGAAGCTACCAGATTGGGAATGACTATGGTCAGATTTGATGCAAGATGAGATCAAGAGGAACACGAAGGATGGATCTTCATCAAAGACTGATGATGAAGAGAACTGTGCCTTAGCAATTAATGAAAGGAAGGGGAAAGGTAAAATTCCCCATTCCAAATTAGATTCTTATCATGTAGGTAAGAAGAAGGACATGACAAAAGTTAAATGCTTTCATTGTCACAAGATGGCTCACTTTGCTACAAATTGTCCATTGAAGAAGTCCAAGGGGAAGTCCTTAGGTGGAGCAGCGGGTGAGACTTTGACCTCCCAATTCAAATTGGACTTTTCTCTCATTGCATACATGGTGTCTTAAATGATGGGAAGTGTCTGGTACTTAGACAATGGAGCTTCTTTCCACATGACTAGCGACAAAGGGTTATTTAGTGAACTGTGGGAGAAAGATCTCAAGATGCATATCAAGATGGGTGATGATGGTAAGTATAGTGTGAACTGTGGGAGAAAGATCCCAAGATGCATATCGAGATTGGTGATGATAGTAAGTATAGTGTGAACTGTGGGGGAAAGATCTCAAGATGCAAATCGAGATGGGTGATGATGGTAAGTATAAACTTATTAGTGTTGGCACTATTAATTTTCAGAGGGAGCATGTGGCTCCACTCACCTTGAAGAATGTTATGCATATACTCGGATTGATGAAGAACTTGGTATCGATTGCCATGCTTGAGGATAGAGGCTATGATATGATATTTTTGAAAGGAAAGGCATTCTTTCAATACATAGCCATGGGTCAGGTAAAGAAGATAGGGATTCGAGTTCAGAATCTCTATAAGATAGAGGTAGAGGATTGTGTTGCTTTAAGTTCAAAAGTGGAAAAGATGTTGATCCAAGACGTCGACGAGTTGTGGCATAGGAAATTGGGCCACTTGCATCATGGGGCTTTCAAGATATTGTAGAAAATCTCTACTGGTCGTCCAAAAGGTACACTTCAGCAAGTTGATACATGCAAGGGTTGTACTTTGGGAAAATACACCAAGTCTTCCTTTGGAGACAGAGACAGTTGAGAAAATTCTATTCTAGAGAGAGTCCATTCAGATGTGTGTGGACCATTCTTAACAGCGTCGACAACCAAATACATTTGTTGATTACTATACTCATAAATGTTGGGTATTTTTTACGCAGAAAAAGGATCAAACTTTCACAAAGTTTTGTGAGTTTAGAGCATTGGTAGAGAAAGAGTCTGCCAAGAAGGTTAAAGCTCTACAGAGTGATAATGGTTGTGACTATGTCACTAATGAGTATAATAACTTCTATGCAGCGTAAGGTATTAAATGAGAGTTGACGAAACCTCACAATCCTCAACAAAATGGGGTTGCCGAGAGGAAGTACAAGAGTGTAGCAGGGGAAGCAAGGGCGATGTTGCATGATCAGGGCCTATCACTATACATGTGGGTTGAGGTATGCAACACAGTGGTTTATGGTCAGAACCGTACCACACATTAGATACTTGAGATGAAGACACCAGAGGAGGCTTATTTTGGTAAGAGGCCAGATGTTGGTCACTTTAGGATTTTTGGGTCATCAATTTATTGTTGTGTGACCAGAGATGAATGGAAGAAGCTTGAGCCAACAACATAGTTGGGGATATTTGTGGGGTACACTAATACACCCCACAACTATCGGGTGTACATGTCGACCAGTTGGATGACAGTGGTTCGCAGGGAAATCAGGTTCGATGAGGAGAAGACCATGCAAGTATCTCTTGAGAGGGAGCTTGTGCTACATGCGGATGAGGAGCTTTTATATCCTAAGGTTGAGGGGCCTGAGATTGATGTGAAGCAGCCACATGCAGACGTTTAGAGAGTGGAGACATACACTCAGGTAGAGTCTTCTAGAGAAGGAAGAAAGTGCACTAGAGAGGTTGACAGATTGTTCCATGATGCATGGGAGAATGTGAGAGCGACCTCTTCTCAACGCAGATAGAGGGGGCCACCAAAGAGGTACAATGGATACATGGCACATATGGGTGCATGTTTTGTGACAAACCCATCTTCCTTTCAAGAAGTAGTGCAACAACCAGCTTGGGTTGATGTGCTGGTGGAGGGGTATGACTCCATAGTTCGAAAAAATGTTTGGGATGTGGTCCTGAGACCGAAGGACAAGTCAGCTGTGAAAGTTGTAGCTGGTAGTGTGGAGAAGCATAAGGCCATATTTGTGGCCCGTGGCTTTTCACAGGTAGAGGGGATTGACTATGATGAGACCTTTTCTTCTGCTGCGAGGTAGTTGTTAATCAAATCTATTTTTGCACTATCAACACAAATGTTAGGATATTCCGACACATAGGAAATAGTTAAGTTCAACTTGGTCTAGTATAGAGTTAGGTAAAGTGTGTTTCTTTACCGTTGTACATTTGTAACTTACAATCCGACGGTCACGATATGTAGTGATCCGACGGTTCATTCTCTCCTCGGTATTACCGACACTTGATCCGTGGCTTGACACCCGATTGGTCCATGAATTCTATTAAAAGCGCATGGAGGGTCATTTGTAGGTTAACCGTGCATGAGAGAAGCTTATGTAAATTTTCATTCTTTTATTAATAAATTGGCTGTAGTAGCCACGTTGGCGCAGGCCGTGGACTGTTTCCCTCTCTGAGGGTTTTAACCACGTCAAAATACTGGTGCATTGATCTGTGATCTGTTTGTGAGCGGTGTCCTTTTGGTGTTCTGTCTGAGGAACTTACCCTGTAAATTCCTACATGGTATCAGAGCTATTTGAGGGTCACGTCCGTTGTTGATCCAAATCTGAAGTCGTTAGAACTGCATGCGACTTCCATCTCCTAGATCTATTGTTTTTGACTACTTTCGGGCCAAGAGGACTGCTCTGTTGTGTTGGGAGCATCTGTTCCAGTGAGGAACCCCTTTTGTTTCACGCGAAAAAGTTTTCGGTAGCCCTAGCTGCGTCATCTTTTTGATTTGGAGGTATACAGTGTTTATTTGCAGTTTACTGTTATTTTCTCTCTGTTTATTTTGTTTTCGGTTTATTTAGAATTTTTTTTACCGGATCTATACCTTTCATTTCTGCATATGCTCTTTTCCCTGCGACTCTGTGCGATCTGGGCAAATCAGAAACAGAAAGGAAGAATTTTT
>APFE030602546.1:8810-25406 GCA_000404065.3 Pinus taeda | reverse complement strand
GTATTAACCATATGTAACCTTCATATTATTTTCAGATACGAATGGCAACATCGAGGATCCGTACACATTCATGGCTTCCTCTGGCTACAAAATGCACCAGAGATGGACACACTTGATTGGGACAATGCACTAGAAGTTGCCAATGCACAGAAATATTTCGACCATTACGTAACTGCCTGGAATCCACGCCAAACAGAACACCGAAATATTCCACTTCACCAATCAACAATTCATAACCCATGTCTTCTTGACACAGCATCAATATTCGCGTCCAATCAGTTTGAAGACTATACAGAGCTCGTCAACTGCGTTCAACGTCATACAAAGTGTCATGAATCTTCTTGTCTTCGTAAGAAAGACAATGTACTTAGCTACCGATATGGAGTACCATGGGAGTTTAAATCCACTTCTTCACTTTTCATTGACGATAAAGGTCATAAAACCTACGTCCCTACTCGCAATGATGAAAGATTGAATATTCACAATGTCGATCTACTCTCTATTTGGAGAGCGAATGTTGATTGCCAACTAGTCCTTTCTTGCCATGCTGTGTTGAAATATATTTCAAAGTATGCAGCAAAAGCAGAAACAAGATCTGAGAGCTACCGTCAAATGCTATCACAGCTATCACAAAGTGCCCTTCCAGAAGCGCCTACTGTTGCTGTCATCCGAAAAATCCTTACAGAAACGATTGCAGATAGAGACATTGGTGCACAAGAAATATGCCATATGTTACAAAAGCTACCTCTCTCTCTCTGCAGCCGTACATTTCGTTCTTTGAATGTCAACAGGGTTGTTTTCAGACGTGTTTCACAAGACACTGAAAATCCCGGTTCAACACCAAACTTTATCGTTGCATATATGAACAGGCCTGCCTCATTAGAATCACTGCCCCTCCTTGAAGCTGCTTGCTCGTGGTCATATTCTGCCCAGCGAAGGAACAACCAATGGAAACACATATTCCCCCCAATGATTGTACATGTCTTGCCCTGTTACAATGTCATTCCTTCCTCTGCTAATCCTTCTTATGCCACCTTCTGCTGGAGTGAATTACTATTGTATTTCCCCTTCCGAACACTCCTTGATGATATTGGTTCAACTGATGCATAAATTATCGCCCACTGGGAACAAAAAAAGGGTACATATACACCATAGCATGTCCATCGAGAAATTGAGAACCCACAAAGCCCACCTACTAAAGATCAAACTACCCCGCACACCCATCCTGATTCCATGCAGATGAATGAATGACAAATCCTCTCTCAGCTGCACCCAGGTTACAATATTGCAATTGATGACCTCGACATGATTGGCTACCGCGACTTCGATGTCAACAACAATTGGTCACAAAATACTATCCCTCCCCCCTTGCAAGAAACTGCCATAAATTTCATTGAATTCAACCACTCAACCATTCAAAACCAACATCATTCTTTCTCCAACCTTCCCCATGATCACACATTATCCCCTACCCAAAACATAGCTTTTACCACTATTTTTTCACACTTCAAAGCCCCTTCGCCAAAACCACCACGCAAAATCATCATACAAGGGACAGCTGGCACAGGAAAATCCCATTTGATTAAATGTCTGCAACAAGCATTTGTGGAAAACTCACCAGCAAACAAAAACCCTTTGTTGTTACTTGCACCAACCGGCGTTGCAGCTTTCAACATAAATGCCCTCACAATTCACTCTGCCCTTCGTATCCCTATCCAAACAATGCATCCTCTCGAAGGCCAACCACTCCTACAACTACAAGAGCAACTCCGTCATGTAGAATACATTCTCAATGATGAAATGAGTTTCATTGGTCCCAAAATGCTTTCTCGCATTGACGATCGTCTAAGAGAGGCATTTCCTCTTCATCGGAATGCACCCTTTGGTAATCGCTCAATTATTCTTGTCAGAGATTTAGGCCAACTACCACTTGTAAAAGACATTCCTTTATACGTTGGGACATCACGTGGCACTGCACTTTGGCGCAGCTTCGACATATTCATAACACTTTCAACCGTTTTCCATCAACAAGGAACTAGCCCATCCCAGGTTACTTTCCGGCAAACACTTGCAAATCTTAGGAATGGAATATCTACACTTGAAGATTGGCAGCACCTAATGTCAAGAACAAGTTTTTCTCTTACAAATGAAGAGAAATGCACATTTGAAGAATCCATGCACCTATTTGCAAAACCTCAATTGTCTTGCATAATAAGAAAATGCTTAAAAAATTGAACATCCCAGTAGCGGTTTGTTCTGCAGAACAACAAAGGCAGAAGACTCCTACTACAACAAAAGATGAACAACTGCCTGCAAAAGTGCTCTTATGCAATGAACAAAAAGTTATGCTCACCAGCAACTTATGGGTACATGCAGGCCTCGTCAATGGCACCTGGGAAGGTCATCTCAATATTTTATTCAATTGATTTAAAGCCCCCAGAATTACCATCCTTCGTGGTTGTCGACTTTAGACAATACAAAGGAACACCATGGGACATTTCACACCCAACATATGTACCTATTTCTCCCATCACAAGGGGTACACGCTGTCAAATACCACATCAGATGGCATGGGCTTTAACGATACACAAGTCATAAGGAATGACATTAGACAAAGAAAAAATGGACATCGGCACCAGAGAATGCCAAGGGCTAACGTTCACTGCAATTTCAAGAGTGCGGTCATTGGTAGACATACACATCAATCCAGCATTCCCATTCTCACGCATTGCACAAATGCACAAGAATCCATATCTTAAGCGTAGACAACAAGAAGAGTCATTGCTTGCATCAAAATCTATTCAGGATAATACACTTTAGCCAATCGTACAACCTGTCTTCCAAAATTACACACATGGTAAACACCACTCACTACATAACAAACTTTCACATACATTTGCTTGCTATTACATTTACTTTCATATGATTTTATACTTGTTGGAATCGTTTATTTTGTTTTATATATTCAAACAAAATTGTCAAACATATCCATTTTCACTTACAATGTTTCATTTCTGGATGGCAACGGGTATGGATACAGACTACCTACGAATGTTGTATGCGTGTTGCAAAGAAATTCAACAACAGGAACTTACCTTACAAGATATGCAGAGAAGGATCTTGCCACATAAATCATTTCTGCTTTACCGTTTTTGCCCAGCAATTGAGTTGTTAAAGAAAATAAGAAAACTACTTAAGCTAACAATTCACATTTATGAAAGAGATGGACACAGGAAAATGCGGCATCAATTGCAGGAACAACTCGCACAATATGGCACCACAATAAACACTAATTGGTGTTGCCGATGCCATGGCCCATCATGCATATATGATTAGCTGCTTATTCTCAATTACAACTATATGTGATAGAATGCTTTTATTGTACATATGTTTAGAAGCCAACGAATACTTTCATTGTATATATGTTTAGTTATAACCTACCAAGCACATCTCTATGTGTAAACCATATGTTAAAGTGAAATGCAACAGTCATGCTCCTACTGTTTAGTTCACTCATCAATGGTAAATGTTTCACTTGCTTTACCACAGCTTTTATGCCTTCAAAGACATGTTCTTGGTGCTCTATTAAAGGTTTTATATGGTATTGGTACCCCTCTGCTTATTGTCATGTTTTCTTGTAGAATGTCTTCTTGATCTTTTCTATGTTCTGCAGACTTACCTAAAAATTGCTTCCATTTACTACTAGAACAATGGTACTATATGAAGATTGTACTTCCAATCATATAGTATTTCAAATATCACCTCAAACACTGGTGACATTACTAGCTGAATTTCTTGGGTCATCAATACCACAAATGCTTGTTGCAAACATTTAATCAATACCACAATACTCAAAAAATCATAACCCATTTAGTATTAAATTCATGTGCTTGGGTTTGTTTCAGATGAGTTGTTGAGAGGTAGGAATCTCAAGTTTTTTATCCTTAATAAATTGTGTATTATTTGTTGAGAGGTATGCATTTCAAGTTTTTTATCCTTAATAAATTAATTTAACATTGATTTATTGGTTAGTTTTTTCTCAAGGATTAAAAAAAAAAGCCTGGTTCAATATAAAATAGTATATGCTAAAATTCAATTTGAGATGGTTCAGCATAAAATTTTATATACAAAAATTCAATTCGAGATTTTTCCATGGAGCTTTAGGTGTAGTTCTTTGCAGTTTTACAATGTAAAACTATTTTTTTGGGTGGGTATTTTCTAATGTAAAGTTGATTCCAGAGGGAGTTCTTGAAGTTTGTTGTTTATTTATGTAATAACAATTATATCTGTCTCTGTTTGTGTTGAATTGAGAAAATATCCTTCTCTGAGCTACGAGAAATATCTGGACTTCAGTTACGAACTTACCTTCTAAATCCAGGATGCAAAATTTCGCTGATGAACTCGTATTTTATCTTGGAAGGTTTGATGGCTTATACTGTTAGTTTGGTTGAAACATATAAATAGCCCATTGTCCATGCATTGTGTGGTGATCTGACAAATAAAAGAATTTGTCATTTTGTTTCTTAGCTACAGCAATGATCTGATGCAATAAAACTTTGATTTAGAAGTCATTTTTCCAGATTCAAATAGAAGTGTTCATCTTTTATTTATTTAGGAGTGTATATATTAATGGGAAGGACTATACTGTGTACATGGTTATGGTCATATGTACCATATTTATTTTCCAATTACTCACTTTCCATGAGATGCATCTGATAATAAGTTGGTACCAACTTTAGTGCCATGTCAGCTGAGCTGTGGTCTCACTGTAAAAATGTGGGAGTTTACTATTGCTGGCCAGGGTCGGCTCCCAGGAAAAATAAGAGAATTCTCAGCCATATACCTAGAAGTGCAGTTCTCATATGAATATATTTTAGCAACAGATTGGGGAAATCAGTCCCTGACTTGGCCAAAAAATAAGGGGTGTTATGGTAAGGAGAAAAGAAAAATTTAAACCCGCAATCATATCATCTAAATTTAATTTAAAGCACTGGCCTAACAATGGTATAATAACATAATAGAAATCATGATTAGGTCACATCTTGTTTCTAGCATTATTTTCCTTCCAAAATTTAACTCACTTCTTTTGTGGACCCCAAGGTTCATCATTCAAATTCACAAAGCTACTTTGAATCTACTGAGGGTTAAAATGGAACTATTTTGTATTTTTGTGTGTGCCTGTGTAATTGAAACTGAACATAAATGCGAAGGTCATCTTTATTCTTCCCTGGAATTTACTACAGGTGCTGCACTTTCTGTTATATGTAATAGGATGTTTCCCTGAAAGGTTTCCCATGCTGAATAGGATCTATGTTGTGCACAAATGCAAATTTAAGGTTCCACACATCAAAATTTAATGCACTCCAAGTGCTATGTTTTTTCTGATTTTGATGCCCAGCTGACTTATCTTAGGATTTATGTGTGCAATGAAACTCTAGGGTTCTGTACATTGCAGTTTATGCTCCACGTGCTTTGAAATTTCCGTGCCTCCCAGAATATTACATTCTCGATTCCCTGCACTCCGATCTTGTTGCCCCGGACACCCATTAACGACAGCAACAGCGACAACCGAAGAAGAAAAGTATTATGAAGTTGAGATTGAAGATGCAGAGGACGAATCAGATTCTGATGTTGGGGGAGATAAAGACAACCAGCAAGTAAAGGGCAAGGGATTGTCCCCTCCTTCAGTTGAAAGTCATGAAATTTAAATATTTTACATACACAATGTATCAACCAACCATGGCTTTTGTGCCCACATTAGCATTACAATCATTTTTTTTTAAATTACAAAATCAGGGCTAAATGGGGAACTACTACATGCCTAGCCCAAAAAGAAAAGTCATCCACCTGACTAAGGATTTATTTCACTTGTAGAGAGGTCGTTGGACCGATTCTAGCAAGATGTTAAAATAAAGTGGACAAAGGAACATAACTTGCACCTAGATGAAACAACCCAAGCACATTGCAAATGGAACACTGCATTCCTAAAGCAAATTGGTCCTCTTCTAAGTTTGACGTTACTTTGCTAGTTAGGGATTATGTAACTAGGTTTTGGACCTAGAATGTCATTCCCATGCTTCATGGAAATGCCTTGACCTAAGGTTATGACCATGGACCTTTATTTAAAGCATATTTTTAACGTCAATGAGCATTATTTCTAGCTTTTATGGAACTGTTTTGGAGGATGTTGCCCTCTTTGAAAGATTTTATCACTTCTCTTATGAGAGTTGAATGCATGTAAAAGCATCATATTGTTGTGTTTAACTTAGTCTCCAAGTTATGTGAGACTTATGGATAAACAAGAGTCCTCCTCTCATTTTGAATTGTTGTTAATTGTTGGAGAACATTTTTTAAGCCATTAATAGAAGATCATTATTTGGTGTTTTGGTGTCAACTCCCTTGATGTGGATAGGGTCCTCCGGCAAGGTGATTGGGGAAAGGTAGGATGATAAGTTTAGTTCAGAGGGTAAGGATGTATAGGTGAGGATGGAGGTTAGTCTAGCTCTAGGTTGACTGGCTTAAACATAATGGGTTTGCTTGTAACTCCTATCGTGCCATTGGTTCATATCTTTCCTATGTTTTTTTGTTGCACTAGGTAATGCATGGATAAGTGTTTAGTTGCACCAGGTAATGCGAGAATTTGTAAGGTTGCACCAGGCAATGGGAGTGGTAAGGTTGTTGCACCCACCTCTCTTGTTTATTTTCTTGGTTTATTGAAGATATTGTTGTAGATGATTCAAGACTTCTACTAGGTATCAAAATCAATCCATTGAGCACAAACATTTTGTCACTTGGAAGGACATCTAGGTTTTATTATTCACTCTTCTCCTTGGTGTGGTAAGTGCTCACTCTCTTGTTTTGTTTAACTTTGTGCTCCTTGACAAGGGTTGTAATATTCTTTTCCATTCCATTGTTGATTTTGTTGGTGAAGGCTATTCCCTTGGGAAACCCTTCTTCTAGGGTTTTTGTTTTCATAGTTTGTCTTGATTAGATAAGGGATTATTTGATTTATTTGTGCCCTAATATTTCACTCTAATCCACAAGCATAGAAATACCAACTTTGGATGGGTATCCTACTTGACTACATAAGCCCTGAGTGGGGATTGTTAGCCTCCTGCTGCAACAGGTTACTCCTATTTCATGATTGACATTTTTACAGGCCAAATATGTCATACTTTGCATGCTGCAATGCTCCATATTTGCTTAACAGTCTCCAAGCCAAGAAGGCTACTCAGAGTTCATTCTAACTGCCTTCCAAATTTTGAGAAGTTATTCCGGTATCGCCAATTTCCAGTTAAAGGGAGGTCCAAACAGCTTAATCTTGGTCTCCCTAGGTTTAAATTTCCTGTTTTAGAATATAGAGAATGTAAATCTGTCCAAACAACTTAATCTTGGCAGATTCTTAGATAGGTAGAGAATCAAAGGAGCCCAACAGCTTAATCTGGGCCCTTGGATGAAATAAGAGTAGTCTGTAGATAGGAAAGCATGAAAAAGAAAATGAAATGATGGGTTTGCAAGTCTAAGTGCACCCAAATCAAAAGAAGAAAAAATGTTAGGTAAGTAGGTTGGGTAGGTAGTTTTGAGGTTGCTGAATCTTGATTGCTGATTAGTTCCAGGTTCCAGATGTCATCCTTGCTCAGGGCACAATCAACAGGCAGTTCTGTGCGAGAAGATCAAAAACAAGTATACCTAACTCCCTTTCTCCATCTCCCCCAATCATTAACTAACTTCCCCAAAAGAGGTCAAGATCTGCTTGATACCTCTTAAATTCCATCATTTTCATAGCACTAGCTTGGGTGAAGATCTGCTTTACCCAAAGATATTCCATATTTTCTCTAAAAGGTTCTGTCCCCTCGTAACAGCCTAAGATCTCCTGAACTTAGCGCTTTCTCACCATCTCCATATTAACTACTGACATTATTATTTAGCTCCCTATATTTTCCCATCCCCCTACTAAAATTATGTAATTTATCCCCTATGTAAATATCCCTCCCCCTGGTTGAAAAATAACCATAAGTTCCCCCGGGAATTGCTCAGTTTACCTGAAACTTAGCAAGAACCCTCATGCTGCCCCTTCAAACCATCTTCCAAATACAATGGACTCCTTCCAGAGTATAAAATCCCTTTCCAGGTTATCGGACCCCTTCCGAAACCTCAAATGCCTTTCAAGACCCACTTACTCACTCCTTCCGACTGCAACAAATATCTTGCCAACTTCCTTAACACTCTGCAGATCCTAGTAAACCTAGATCGTATCGCAAGATCGCAATATCCTCTCCATGCAAGTTATGACCCATCTGTCGTCATCCGACGCGATATCGGCGATCGGCGGTCGCAAGCGCCAAAATGTCCAACTAAAATACCTCCCCGTTTCCCGCCGATGCGATATTGCGATCGCATCAGAGAAGTTCATTGCATCGCCTTCAGTATCAGCACCCCACCATGTCACTTCTGTACCAGGGACCCACCGCATACTGACGTCATCCGCCGTACTGCTGACGTCAGCAGCCAGAAAGCCGAAAATTCGCGCAGGAAGAGAAATCGCACTTCGGAGCTCCAGAACAAGAAACAGAGGCAGTTTTCAGTGCGCATCACTACGGGAAATAGGCCATTTCGGGGAATATTTGGGGAATCTTTTGATTCCTTGGCCCGTTTTGCGCCGAAAAGGCCCGAAATCGCCTGATCGTGCCAAATTGATCCGGTTTAAAGACAGCAAAGGACCAATGACACAGATTAAAGTGTATCAGATCAAATCTTCAGGTAACAAGCGTGTCAAAGAGTATCAGCAGGCGGCGGAAGCCATCAATGTAGCGACAAAGAGTATTAGTGAAAATCTTAAGCAGCGGCCCAAAGCAAGAGAACATTTAATACCTTCCAGCAGAGTCCAAGAAAGAGGGCGAAGTCACTCAAACACCCTCAAATCATAATCATTGCACATTTACCTTGCATCAGATCAGAGTTACAGATCCCGAAGCACAGTTACTCCTACAACACCGCATCGAGCCTCCAAGGGCCACAATTTCACTCCTTTCGATTCAGCTGCCTCTAGTGCAGCCCAAAAGACTTAACTGCATTTAATTCTAGTAACACTTAAGTTTTAGAAAAGATCTTCAACAGACCTGTTTAGGTCAATTGTAATAAATGACTTCCTGATATTTTGCTTATATATACCACCCTGAACGATGTAGTGAGGGGTTGGTTGTTTGGTTGATTAGTTAGTGAGTCGAAGACATTGCTTAATCTTCCTCTCAGCATTTTCTCCAAGCAGAGACTCGCACTGTAACTGTCATACTTTTCTATAATCAAAGATTGCTGAAAGCATGGATTTTGGAACTGCTTGATGTGTTCAATTGGCCAAGGAGTGATTACGGAATTCTTGTGCTTCTACATGATTCAATAAGTGTTTCTCACCTTTGTTAATTTTCATGATTTTTCCACCTTCCCGCCAACTAAATTGCAGAAAAAAAAGAATAGCTTAAGATTTGTTTAACTACACCTTAAGTTCAATTTCTGCACTTTTTTATGTTTTCATCAGAAATAGCTATGAGCATGTATACTTAAATGATCTTGTTTACGTTGTTTCTTTCACATATGAAGGAGAATTTAGGAATTCTTAACTGCTCCTAGATCACCATTCATCCACTTCTCCTCTTTTTCAGTATGATGAAATGATTCTCCTTTGCCTTTCATCTCTGATTTCCATCATTCCATCCCTTCGGTAGATTGATAATTGTCTCATGTGTGGCTACCTCGCTCCTTAATCCTCTTATGACCAAGAAGACGCAATAGCAAGCCTTACTCCATGACTCCACGCCCAATGGTTTGAAACTTATCACATCTTACCTTGCCTCTTTGCTTGAGAATTTCTACCTTCCATCCAAACCCAAACAAAAAACCCCTGAGCCATAAGCTAGCCTAAAATCATCAACAAAGTTGAATCATTAAGAGAGAGCCCTCTCTGATTGCAGGTGGGCTAGAACCTGCAATCCAAAGATTGGTTTGTGGTTACCTCGGCCGTATCCCTAAATAGGAGCCTAGGGACAACCTGAGTGATAACAGGGATATGGAATTTAAGCTTACTCCCAACAAGCAACCAAAAAAATTCCTCAAAGCCCTTCTCTTTTTCTTTTATATCTTACAAAAATATAAAAATAAAAAATAAACTGTCAAAAAATATTTATTTATTCTCTAAAACAATATTCACAGATGATTTTTCATCTAGACATTTTTGTCCAAGGGTTTATGGTAAATTGTTGATTTTTAACCTTGAGTGGCCCAGGTAGCTCCATATATTTGTGTTGAAAGGTTTTATGTAATATCTTGCAAGCTAATTTAAGGATTTAAATAAATCTGAAAATTAATTACAGCAAACCAAATTAGGCTTCGTGAAACCCTTAAACTAGGGTTTACCCCATAAAGGTGCATTATAACCTTGCCCTAGCTCATATTTCATTGATGGATTGTTATTAAAAGTTATCTAACACATTTTAACGGTGAAATTTGTCTCATAAGTGATTTACATTGCTTATACTTCAATTTTTGGGTAAAACTCTAGGGGATTCACATCTCTCATACAAGTTTCTGCTACTTTCATATTTGTGAATCATTTGAGCTTGTATTTAATCATTGCTGGGCTGCTTTACATAGATTTAGTGTTGCCCTAGCCAAGGCATCCAAGCTTAACGTTATAAGTGCTTTTAGGCACTCTTGGGTAGCTCTCCTCATCCAAAATCTGCGTTCTGTGTTTTGTTGGTCATAAATCAGATTCTGGAAAGTTCGGAGAATTTTGGGTACAACTCTAGGGGATTCACACCTCTCTCATACAAGTTTATGCTAATTTCATATTTGTGAATCATTTGAGCTTGTATTTAATCATTGCTAGGCTATTTTTACATAGATTTAGTGTTTCCCTAGCCAAGGCATCCAAGCTTAACGTTATAAGTGCTTTTAGGCACTCTTGGGTAGCTCTCCTCATCCAAAATCTACATTCTGTGTTTCTTTGGTCATAATCAGATTCTGGGAAGTTTGGACAGCAGCAAGCTTGTCCAATTTATAGTACACAATCCAAAGGTAATCTTAGAATTTCACTTATCGATTTGTGCAATAATATCTCGCTCATATATGGTAAAAGGTATGTTTTCTTTAGCTTAAATAATGAAATCATTGGGCTGATTTATATTTTTGTTGTATCATATCATATAACAGATTTCAACACTTATTAGTTAGTTTTAACGAATGAAATCATTGGGCTGATTTATATTTTTGTTGTATCATATCCTATAACAGATTTCATCACTTATTAGTTAGCTCTTAACTGTCATTAGTAGGTGGTGATTGATGCCCTAACTCTTCATTGAATAATCTTAAGGTATTTTATCACTTGATGGGCACAGGTCTATCTAACATATATTGAGGTGTTTGTTGGTGAAGTGAATTTTTTAGTGCCTACAACAAAATACTATACGATTTCATTTCACACGCTGGGATGGCCCCCATGGCTTCAAGGAGCTGACCTAAAGAGAAGGGGAGATTGCACTGAGTTGATAGTGGTTTGTGACCAAGTGTGCTTACCCTCTTAGCACCATTGTCAGAATTTTCACAAGGGGCGTGAGTTCGAGCGGTAACAGGGCTCGTGTTGCCTTGAGAATGTAGTAGTGCAGTTTTTGTTAGTTGGGAACCTGAGTATGTAGTAAGGCCGTCTTTAACCTGCTGTTGTAAGAAACAGTCAGATTTCCAATGTAAGATATGATTATTGAGTGCAATGTTTGCGTGATGACAGAAAGGGATGTTGTAGCGTAGTGTATCACTCCTATAGATAGAGTCTAGCTTCTACACTTTGCTGATTTTCTAAGTCAACTGCGTATGAGCTATGTTTGAGCTGCTTGTGATCAACTTGTATAATCGGCATAAATTTTCATATATTGGATTCACCGGGTATTAAGAGTCAGATATGTGATTGCTCTGAGTTTGGGTTTGTCCTGTTTAATTAAATTATTGGGGATCAATGAATGTGATCAAATTAGCCAATGTATTGAACAATGAAAAAGGGAGACGGTTATTAGAAAATGAATATGGGAGTTTGCAGAGGAGAAACCGGGACTGCAAATGAAAATGGGAGAAACAGGATGTTTGTTTTGTTCAGAAAATATGCTCTGGACAACTGGGGAAAATAATTGGTTTGAACATAAATAAGTTCACATATGTATATTTTGTAAGAACAAGAAACAGAAAACGAAGTAGAAAACTTATTATACTGTCACTGTGTATCCTATTAGAGCACCAAATAGAAGACAAAAAATCTGATTATACAGTCCCTTTGTATTTCAAAATTGAGTATATCATCAATATACTCTAGGGTGTTCTCCGGTCAAAACTTTGTGTATAACCATTGGTGCGTATGGATCAGTTTACTGGAGTCTTTGTAAAGCCACTGGAAATTTGCAATGATGTTAGAAGGAACATGCTCCAAGAAGAAATTGAATTCCTAGTGGATGGTACAGCTGAAAACAACAAGGAACATTCTCTAATGAAACTAAACTTCCACACTCCAAACTCCAATACCATGTTTGCTGAGGACATTGCTATCCTTACACCTGGGATTGTTGCTAAAAGGAGGAGAGGTAATTCTGTTATTTGTATCTTGCCTCAAACATTTAATGAATTTACTAGGGTTCCTACAATGTGTGGTAATGTGGAGATTCAACTAAATAAAAATGTAACAGTAGAACATCAAGAAGGATTGCAGATGAAAAATTCCCTTCAGAAAAAAGGTAATAAAGAATATTATCAAATATCATCTGCAGCTGGAATTTAGTCCCCCAATGCATCGTATTATGTTGCACATGAGATATACATTTCTCGATTCAGTTCAGGAATCTCGGGGAAGATGTCAGGAAGGAAAAGTGAGTGGATTGATGCTCCCGTGAACCATGCTAAAGACTAGCCAATTGCTCTTTGTTCCATAGAAAACAAGGTTCAGGAGCATGTGAGAGGATTGTTAGAACATCATATAAAAGAAGCTTTCCTTCCATGCTACTCCACACAATGGATCAGTGCCAAAGAACCAAAGCAGGGGAAGCAATGGTTAAATGACAATCCTTATCTGATAAAGTTTGAAATGAAAAATTCCTTCAATTAAGTAGGACTTGGAACATGCACAGGAAGCAATTTTAAGGCATGGAGTACGTGGCCTAGTGAATGATCCATACAATGAGTTAGATCACCAACATCCTTCTAACCAAATGTAAATTAAGCATGTCAAAGAGATGCTTACAAAGGTAAGGTGCCTTGCCTAATACCATGATTACCATGTCTGGTTTGTTGCTCACCAAAAACAGTTAGAAGATTGAAATGGTGATGCTCCCAGTCTCCACGATATTAATGGCACTTCACATTTTATCAATACGCGTACCAAAGGAATTATAGTTCATGGAACTCGGGATATTGATTGTAAACCAAAACAAGTTCTAACTGATCTAATAAAATTGAAACTTGAATACCTATTGTAAACGCATGTGATAACAAACACTACTTATGAGAACAATTGTGTTTGACAATAGAAATCTAATTAACAATTTTGTATTTTCTTTGGATTAATACAATTGTGTCTCTTCTTCTGGTCACTAGTTTTAGTGACCCACTGGTGCTCACTAGAGCTGAAAATTTTCTTGTCCTTGCCTTTGGAGCAATTGTATGTATGTGGAAGGAAAAGCAATTATGATATCGCTATTGATTTGCCAGACCATTGTTATGTACTTTTTCAGGTCTGAAGATGTGTAACTTGTCGTTTAGCTTGGTACATTCTCTTGTATACCACTTTACTTTGAATTTGTCAATATCATAACTCCAGTAGCGATTTAAGTGTATGTCTGCATGGCAGAACTGTTTGCATGGCAGAACTACATTGGGCTTGAATCATCATTTCATGTTAGCCAGATATGTTTCTCTTACAATTAGATTGTAATATCTTTTGTTTCTCTTACAATATGACTGTAATATCTTTTCTTTCTCTTTTGTGAGAAATTTTGTACAGGAGTTCAAACATTGTATATAAATAGAAAAATGCAGAAAGTGACAGTCAAATTTTGTACTCAGAATTATGACAAGAAAGCCCCTGCTGGGTTTGTGAGGAAAGAGAACTTCAACACCAGTTCTGTCTCCAAACGCCAAGATGATCAGTATGCAACTAACATGTTTACTGAAGAATTTCTGCTATTCTCTTGTAATCTATAGGCCCCCAAAGCTCCTCATAGATGAGATTTCATTCTGTAACTAAATTTTACAATTCCAATTTAATAATCCTATCGGCCTCTCTTTGTACCTTTTGGGACAATTGCTATTTTCTTAACTTCTATAAAAATCTAAAATCGTTGCCTTCTGGAATGGGAGAATTTTAAAATCTAAATAACCACAATCTTCAGAGTTGTAAAATAACCACAATCTTCAGAGTTGTAATTTGAGGCAATCTTTGATGAAATTAGAAAACTCCAAAATTGTGAGATTGTGTTTTAAGACCAATAATATAGATGACAACATAAATATAAATATTTTGGTTTCCGACATTCAAAATTATAATTTTTTTTTTAATGGAATTCATTTCAAATATTAAATTTGCGAAAAAAATAAAATTATTTATAATGTAATATATGAAATCTTAAATTCTATTAATATTTTTTTGTTTTAATGTTGTTTGAATTTTTTTAGAAATACAATGCAAAAATTTCTAAATATTCAAGATGTCCCTAGATATATCATTGATTATTAAATACAAATAAATGTTACTTATTAAGATGAAAAGTTATTCTGAAATATAAATGGAAATCTCTGTATTTGTGATCCATAATGAATTAAGCAAAAGTTTTTGTAGAAGTCAACATTGATTATTAAATACAAATAAATCTTAATTATTAAGATGAAAAGTTATTATGAAATATAGACAAAAATAAATAAAATAATATGGAAATCTCTGTATTCAGGCTAATGAATTAAGCAAAAGTCACATAAAAGAAATTTTTGGTCGACACCTTTTTAACCAACAAGTGTGGTTTACCATCACGACCTGAACCAACAAGTGTGGTTTATCATCAGGACCTGGCCGACACGTTTCGAATCGAACCAACAAGTGTGGTTTATTATGAGGACCTGAAGAGGCAAACCATGGCAAAGGCTTAAATAGAGAGCAACGTAGAGACATAATTTCATTTAAGGGCTATATTTAAACAATAATATTTAAATTAATTTATTAAATATTAAAACAAATATTATTAAGTAACGACTAGTTTTTGAAAATAATATGGTAATAATGATATTAGTTTATTAATTTATTCAAAAAATATAAATAAGTAAGGCTATATTAAATGGCTAGTTTTTGAAAAATAATAATATATATATATATATATATATATATATATATATATAGTCAACTCTAAACGAGGAGGGAAGTCAAACATTAAAAAAAATTGAAAGACCAAATAAAATAATTAATGGAAAAATAAACAAAAATATACACTCAAAAAAATAATATAATTATATTCAAAGAAAAGTAATCAATAAATAAAAATGGGTCAACAATAAAATATGGGGTTGAGGCCCATTAAACAAATAACAAAAATACTAAAAAGAGTTAAGAATGAATAAGATGATAAAATACATAAAAAAACATGAAGGATCAAGAAAATAAACTCTAATGAAGAATAAATCAACAACAGATACTATAAAAATGATGTCAATACCTACATAGATAAACAAACAAACAAAATAAATCCCAAAAAGAAGCCTAAAAAATTGAGGTTCTACTAATATACCAACCATCATCTCTATTCAAATTATTGGGTCTTTTGTAAAAAAAATTGTTTTCCCACCCAGGTTTTCAGTTTCTCCTTATTTCTCCCATGTAGTTAAATGCCCTTTCCCATAAACATATATTCAACAAGCTGGAAAAAATAAATTTGCTGAAAACACAAATTCTGGAAAATTTACAGAATGCTGGAAATTGCAGAAATAAAAAATCAGCAGTAATAAAAAACAACCATTAAAACACATAAAAACACTGATATTTTTGTCAACGTGACCCTGGAAAAACCCCCTACAACTCTTGGGGAAAACCAGTTTGAGAGCTCTTCTTTATTTCTGGAAAATGCCTTTTTATAGAGAGAAATTTCAGCGAAAATCAACAAAAATCAGCAAACAAATTTCCAACTTATCTCGATTTCTGAGCCTCACAGCCCACCAGAAGTTTCGAAACAACAACACAATGCTGCACGACAACTGTACGGACTGTACGGACGTCCGTACAGACGGTACAGACAGGCTGTACGGACAATGCAGACAGGCTGTACGGACCTCGTTTTTTGTGCAGAAAATCAGCTGCCTCGATTTGTGTGCAAAAACAAATCCGCCTTTTGCTGTTTGCTCAAAAAATCTGCCTTTTATTGCTGGCTTTTTCAGCTGTATTGCCTGTTCTTTCTGCTGTTCTAATTTGCTGAAGAGCTGCCTGGTATGTGTGCCAAACTGCTGCCTCTTTCTCCTTCTTGTCCAGAAATCTCCCTTGCTCTCTTGCTCTCCTTCTCCCAATCTGCTCATGAAAGAATGAATGAT
>APFE030602544.1:1989-19879 GCA_000404065.3 Pinus taeda | reverse complement strand
CTATATGCTCCATCTATCCACCAGCCGCTGCAGAATTCCACTTGGGCCCTCATGCCAGGTATGGCCCAAAATTTGTACAAGCCACATGCCTTCAATGCATCAATCGAAGGTTGATGATTCATCGCAGCAAGATCTATGTCCTCATGCTCCCGTTCTCTCCAATCAAGCATGATGTTTATCCTACATCCAATAAAAAGGCAAATTAGAATATTTAAAATCGAAATTTTTGGGTGATTTTTGAGTTCATTAGGTTTTAAAACCTTTGCGCGGGGTACGCACCCTCTGGTTAGGGACAGTGCATGGGCCCACACCTTTCCTTCATGGCAGGTGCGTGCCCCTGACTTTTTTCCCACTGTGAAAAGGTCGGGGTACGCGGGTCCCCTGTGTAAACCCGCGGGCCCCCGCGCGTGGGTTTTTGAACCTAAAAACCTCCTAAAAAATAAAATGAACCCCTAGAAAACAATTTTAAATGAATGGAAATGAAGAGTAGGATGATGTGGATTACCTAGAGGAGATGACGTTCGATTCTGAAGGACGGATTTTCTGCAATCTTCAGGGGAAGTTTCTGACCAAAAGCCCTCTTTTCTCACTCAAATCTCAAACAGTAAAAATGAATTGACGGAAGCCGTTTTTATAAGTTTTTTGAATAAATAAATTCCAAATTTGTTTATGTTTCACTTTTAAAAGGTAATTTTTGCAACATTTTTATCCATTTTAAACATGTATGAGTAACGCTTGAGTTTTTGTTCAGGATAACGAATTTTTTAGGCAAAATCGGTCATTTTCAGCGAAAAAACATTAGAGTCACCTTTAAGCTCTTTTTTGACTCCTAAAACATGAAAAGGTTGCCGAGTTTTTATTTCTAAGCTCGTTAAAACGAAACTAAAAATACAGTCCACTTAAATCCCTTTTTTGACCGTAAAAACACAAAAAAACTGCCAGATTTTTCTCGTTTCGAATTCCATATTGGTCATAAAATGACGTGTCATTGATCACTTTTTTACCTTTTCGGATCAGAGGCACTAATTACGAAAGTACTCCTTGGTCGTAAAGATCAAGCGGTTCTCTCAAGTATTATTTTATACTTTTTCGGGCTTGGGAGACACAAATTTAGAAAAAGTTCAATCTGGAGTCTTCTAGGTTTTTCAGACTCTCTAAATATGAAAAACACCGAGTTTCTCCTATACTGGACTCGTTAAAATTTCACAGTAAAGGACCTGTTCTATTACAAACAG
Source organism: Pinus taeda (assembly GCA_000404065.3). Taxonomy (NCBI): domain Eukaryota; kingdom Viridiplantae; phylum Streptophyta; class Pinopsida; order Pinales; family Pinaceae; genus Pinus; species Pinus taeda. Next base: position 18,644 of record APFE030602544.1, on the reverse strand, counting down.
GAACTGACCACTCCTTCTTAGGGTTCGAATCAAAAACTAAGTTGGACTCATCCGAAGGATGAGCTTATAAACAAGCATATGTTATCCTCCTCAAGCTTGTAAAAAATAAAGAGGTACTTGCCAGAAATGGTGGGGGAAAAATGAGAAGAATGAGCCTATTTGATATCCTTTTGTCTCAAGAAAAACTTTGCTACCACTCTTGAACACGACACTTATTCATTCACCTGGGTTGGGAAATCCTTTACCTCACAGTTGACCAAATCATTGACATCCTTTAGCAGGGTTACGGGAGTCGACTTTGAGTCATTTATCACCAAACCATCTGTTGTGTCTTTATGTGTTCAAGAGGTCTGTAAACAAAACATTCAACTGCAAAATACCTATCATTCATCGTGTCATCATTGAGTCAGTCCTTGCAACAACATTTCTTCAAATTGAACTATGATTTCGTGTTGTGGGCTTGCCTGCGACGGGTCGCTTTCTATCGACATCAGCACATTATCTAGAAAGTTGACTTAGAAATCGTCAGTACGTTGAGGTCTGCATGCATCAAAGGCAGGTTTCTCGCCTTCGACGTCAGTTTTCATCATTGACTTGCGATCGAAGGATTCCATGAAATGTTCGACACCGACTCATTCATTCACATCTCATGGATTGTGCTGGGTACTTTGAGAACCATTGCCATTACTGGTGGTCTCTCTCACGCTTGTTAACAGTTTACATCATTGACTGGTAATCAAGTGGTTTCTACCATGTTCGACATCGACTCATTCATTCACATGGCTAGAATCGTACCAATTCGGGAAACAGAAATGAAGACCCTGGATCTAGTTTCCACCATCCAGGCTGCGAGGAGTTTTGTATTCATTATGTTGTAGACCAATCATAAACAGATGGCTGTGTCCATACTGTGTCTACACGAGTCTATGATTATGATGTATTATGAAATCATTCATGTATCAGAATAGTTAGTCTGTTAGTTAAAGTTTTGATATGAGTATGGGAATGCCTACCTCAGCGATGATATGATCTTATCCATGTATTTTGTGTTGAAAATTGCAGGTTCTAACCAGGCTCTCCACAAGATAATCCTCGGAATGATAAAGTACTTCACCCTTCCTAGATGATATAAAACCCTTATCTATTACAGGCTTCGCACTTTAGGGGGCAATCTGTTACACTGAAATTTGTCACCATGACTATCTGCAGTTAATATGGCTCCATCAATAGTCATATTATCCTCCTTGTCAAGCCTTTTCTGCTCTTCATGTCAAACTTCAATAAGAGAGAAAGTCACTTAAAAACATGTTTATCTCTGGGTATTCAGGTTCTCTCTACCTTGCCTGCGTGTACGCACCCCAAACACACTGTACCTGCGTACTTGTACGCTCTGTAAGTCAAAGGTTGGGTGCGTACCCCTGTAAAGGTCAAAAGGTGCGAGTTTCATCTTTAAAAAGTTACTTGTGGTCACTTCTAGAGCCTTCTAGAAGAGTGTTTGATGTGTATTAAGCGCCTCCAGATGGTTCATGCACTCCTATGATAGAGGAACTTATCCCATCAAGAGAGGAGCTACCCCATCCAAAAGAGGGAGTATCCCATTGATGTTGGAACTGAATAACTTCCTCTAGAGTACTATAAATACAGGCATTGGGCCAGAGGAGGAGGAGGTTGAAAGCTGAACATTCCAAAGGGTAAATGTTGCTGGAATTAGGACTTCCATTGTTGACTTGTGAGGAGAGATCACTATCCTTTCTTGTTGCCATATTGGGAGTGGGTGATCTTGTCAAAGTAGAGGAAATCTCTTGGTGGACCCTGGGAGGAGCTTGCACAACACCAAGGCTCAGGTTGTAATGGTTCCTTTTTTGTTTCCTTAATACAAATAAGTCCATTCTTCTCAATGATTTGTTGTTAATGAATTATTTCATGTACTCCTTAGTCTATGTGATGAATATGCTTTATTTTATGATGAATATTCAGGTGTTATGTAATCGTTTGCTTTGTTAGTGTATGCAGGTCTTAAAGTGAAGGAGGAGCTCATCTGGATCAGCAAGGCTGGACTGCTACAACAAGCGTTGGACCTAAGGTAAGATCGGAAAACACTTGGTTTCTCATAGAATAATGTATGTTTAGAGAAGGATTGCTCTTGTTTGGTTTGTCACTAGAGAGTCTTAGACTCCTAGGGAGGTTAGGTTTGTCCGCAAAAATAACTCTTTCCGCATGACAGTCATTGTACCAATTTTCAAGTCAATAGACTGGAGCAAGTAATAAAAAGATTGCACTACAAGATTGATGAGATGAGCTATTGCAGTTAAGTATCTTTTTTCTCTGATTTTGTTACTTTCTTATGTGTTTCATAAACTTAAATTTTATTCAAATTTGAATGAATTAAATGGAAATATAACTCAGAATTTGTTTAAGTACACTCTGTTTTCACAGTTAGTCATTTATATGTTTTCCTCTGATATCCGAATTTGAGAACCCTTAATTTCTCTCCCATCTTGGTTGACCTCTTTCATTCTCTTCACAATTTGACCTAAGGAACCCTTAATTTTCCCTAGATCCGATTAGAAACAATTTCACCATCCAGCCTTTGAGATCTGTAATAACTCACCTATCTTGCCCTGTAGACACTATTTTTAAAGCTTGATCCAGTCTAGTTTGTCTAACATTCGACCCCATATCCCAATGGTAAAAGAAAACCTTTGTTCATCTAGGTGGTCCCATCACCCAAATTCAAATAAAAAATCCTAGCACAATCATAACTAGCCTAAAATCAATTAACTAAAACAATGTTAAATCAAAAAGAGAGAGCCCTCTCTGAGATTAGGAAGGTTAGATCCTGATCTCCAAAGTTGGTTTGTTGTTACCTCTATCATTTCTTATTCTGAACAACTTACAAGAAATTTTGGAGTGATAACAATGTCGAAGCATGAATGCAAACAATGAGCAAGCAATATAATCTTCATGCATTACACGCCTTTGACAGAAGCTCACAAAGGTAGGTCTATGTCTAAGCAAGGCTGACTCACCTTCACCTTCATATGTGTTATATGAAAAGTCATTCCAGAGATCCTCCAAGACTTCAAAATCATTTCCATAAGAAAGACATCTCAGAGGATAAACTATAGCATAAGTCATGAAATATGTGAAGAGATTCAAAATAGACTTTGAGGACTCAGCTTGTCATCTAGCCCTCCTTCTAGCGCCAAAAAAGTTGACGGTGCTGGACCTGCCAACTTGTCCGGAGACCTCCCCGGTAAGAAGTCCCAACTAGACCTCAGACTGTTTGGAGTACAAGACCTAGCAATAGGTATTAAATCTATGCCTTGACCGTGATAGCGCATAGAGGTAAGAAAGATATCTTTGTCAGAAGCAAGTGTGTGACCTCGCAGCTAGTCAAGTGAGATGCATGGGGGTTCTAACACATAGAATGGGAAAATAAGTGTATCCCTTAGAAGCCTGTAATAGTATTCATCCTTAAAGGAACACATGAGTTGAATGACATCACAAGTTGGAAAGAAAAATAGTCAACAATCCAAAATTACAGGTTAAACCAACAACACAACCTCAACAAGATTCATACAATCATATACAAACTAGTTCATACACAAATGCTTAATTTAAACAACATACATTGCTAAAGTAACCAGAATAGTCGAACTATAATAAAAACATATGCATGAAGACGTGCATGCTCTGTTATATTATATAAAGTGAAATTTACATCCATACATACAACCATGACAACCACTAGCCCCAATAGTGGAATGTTACAGTCAACATTGCCTACTCATCCAAAAGATGTACTCGCTCTGCACTGTGGCAAAGCCAAGGCTCATCACAATACTCTCCTAGCCCTCTCTAAGCAATGCCTGGTAAAATCTTGGCTCCCGAAAAGCCCATTCTATGAGTTATTATAACAAAGGGTGGGGTGACCCTTGACATTCCCCTTTGTGACACTTGGACTACCCTCATGACTCTTCAACTTCATTACATGTAACTCTTCATATTACGTATGATTGTTTGCATTCCACTAATGACACTTGGAATTTCAATTTAAATCATGTTTACAATAATAATACATTTTCCACATATACCCATGTGGGATAAAAAATAGGCTTGATTCAGCCAGATAAGAGAACACCAAGACTCAGATGGTTGTGGAAAGGTTAACTCGTCAACATCCTCTCAGTGATGTTGGGTGACAAACTAATGCCAAGCTTGGTATTGCGCAATGGTGTCCGTGTATTGTTTGATGATTTATTTCTGGAAACAAACTCTTGCCTCCATCGCTTTCAGGTATACTAATCTAGAACCTCTGTCCAACACGTCCTGTAACATGCACAACTTAGTCCTAAGCATGGCCAGACTAGTGACATATCTTTGCATGTTCTCTACACTGATCTGCAAATTTGCGTTGGTGGCCATGTGCATCAACTTATCAAAGTATGTTTGGAGCTCCAGCCATACTTGGTTCTTCTTTTTGGCTTGGTGAGTGTTCCAATTCATGGGGTGTCATATTTTCTACCCACAACATCCAAACACCTAAAAAACTGTGCATATGAAGCCTCAACATTGGTGAAGAGCAACGAGAGTTCCTCATTGTTCCATATCAGACTCTAGATGTGTGCTTTATCCAACTCTACCTATGGCTTCATCATCTTTGCAAGTGAAGCGGGGCTCCCTTGTACCTCATTGTCCATGTCTGTACATAATCAATAGTGGCATGTATGTTTATGAGCATGCGCGTTATCTTGATGTCACACTACTAATGACCATGTAGATGGACAATTTCCTTGTGTGTGATGACGAACCTGTCATACAGTCTCCACATGACTGTCTCGAGAGTCGATACTTTAGCAAGTATCAATTTCTTCATCTCTTCTCTAGTGGATCATGTTGATTGTTCCTCTCTCTTCCTAGCTACTTGCAATTCATTAGCCATGCGCTCATTTTATATTATCAAGAACTTCACACTTGAGCTCGTGGCTTTGGCATAAACCTTCATAGCATTAGCCAAGGAAGCTAGATGTCTTTGCACTGGGCTTCTCAAACAAGGACCCTAGGGTGATTCTACCCAAAACACACATGATTGGTGACAAAGAGTTATTCAGTGAATTGGAGGAGAAATATATCAAGATGCATATCGAGATGGGCGATGATGGTAAGTATAGTGTTTCTAGTGTGGGAACTATTACTTTTCAGAGGGAGCATGCAGCTCCACTCACCTTGAATAATTTTATGCATGTAACCGAGCTGACGAAGAACTTGGTATTCGTTGCCATGCTTGAGGATAGAGACTATGACGTGATCCTTTCAAAATGAAAGGTGTTCCTTTGACACATAGCCACGGGTCACGTAAAGAAGATGGGGATTTGAGTTCATAATCTCCATAATATAGAGGTAGAGGATTGTGCTGCTTTGAGTTCAAAAGTGGGAAAGACGTTGACTTGAGACATCGGTGAGTTGTGGCACGGGAGATTGGGCCACTTGCATCATGGGGCTTTCAAGATATTGCAGCAAATCTCTACCGGTCTTCCCAAAGGTATGCTTAACCAAGTTGATACATGCAAGGGTTGGTAAAATACACCAAGTCTTCCTTTGGATATAGAGACAGACAAGATGAGTCTATTATGGAGAGAGTCCATTCAGATGTATGTGGACCATTCTCGACAGCATCCACGGCCAAACACAGGTATTATGTTATATTTGTTGATGACTATTCTCATAAATGCTGGGTAATTTGTATGCAGAAAAAGGATCAAAATTTCACAAAGTTTTGTGATTTCAAAGCATTGTTATAGAAAGAGTCTGGAAAGAAGGTTAAAGCTCTATGGAGTGATAACGGTGGTGAGTATGTCTCCAATGATTTTAAGAACTTTTGTGCAGTAGAAGGGATTAAACGAGAGTTGGGAGCACCCCATAACCCTCAACAGAATGGGGTTACCGAGAGTAAGAACGGGAGCATAGTAGGGGTAGCAAGGGCGATGTTGCATGATCAGGGCCTACCACTACACTTGTGGGCCAAGGTATGCAACACAACGGTTTATGTTAAAAACCATAGACCATATCAGATACTTGAGATGAGGACACTAGAGGAGGCTTATTATGGTAAGAGGTTAGATGTTGGTCACTTCAGGATTTTTGGGTCATCGGTTTATTGCCATGTGACCAAAGATGCATGGAAGAATCTTGATCCAAAAGCAGAGTTGGGGATCTTTATGGCATACACGGATACACCCCACAACTATCGGGTGTACATGCTAACCCATCGGATGATATTGGTTCGCAGGGATATCAGGTTCGATGAGGAGAAGGCCATGCAATTATCCTTTGAGCGGGAGCTTGAGCTACATATGGATGAGGAGATTTTAGCTCCTAAGGTTGATGGGCCTTAGATTGATGTGGAGCAACCACATGCAGAGCTTCAGAGAGTGGAGACATCCACTCAGGTAGAGTCTTCCAGAGAGGGAAGAAATCACACTAGAGAGGCTGACATATTGTTGGATGATGCACGAGAGAATGTGGGATCACCCTCTTCTCAGCGTAGAGAGAGGAGGTCACCAGAGAGGTACACTAGATACAAGGGACTTATGGGTGCATGTGTTGTGATAGAGCCATCTTCCTTTCAGGAAGCAGTGCAACAACTGGTTTGGGTTGATGCGATGATGGAGGAGTATGACTCCATAGTTAGAAATAGTGTTTGGGATGTGGTCCCGAGACCAGAGGACAAGTCAGTTGTGAGCTCCCATTGACTTTACAAGGTAAAGCAAGTTGTATATGGTAGTGTGGAAAAGCAAAAGGACGAATTTGTGGCCCATGGATTTTCATAGGTAGAGGGGATTGACTATGATGAGACCTTTTCTCCTATTGCAAGGTTCTCATCAAATTATTTTGGAGCTATTAGCATAGATGGGTTGGAAGATTCATCAGATGGATGTGAAGACTTCCTTCCTCAATGGCATGATTGAGGAAGAGGTGTACATAGAGCAGCCCAAAGGTTTTGAAACCTTGGACCATGAGTCGCATGTGTGCTGACTCAAGAGAGCATTGTATGGGCTGACGCAAGAGCCCCTTGCTTGGTACACCAAGATAGATATCTACTTCATTAGGTTGGGCTTCATGAAGAGTGAATCAGATATGAACCTGTATCACATAGTGGTGGAAGTCAAGACGTTGATCATTGTACTTTATGTAGATGATGTTATACTGACAAGTGATGAGAATCTCATAAAATCTTTGAAAGAGGAACGTGCAAGAGAGTTTGAGATGAAGGACATGGGGCTCATGCATTACTTTCTTGGTATGGAGGTATGGCAGGCAAATGGGGGGTTGTTTGTATCTTAGGGCAAGTATGCCAATGAGATACTCAAGAGATTCTACATAGAAAGCAGTAAACCCATGGAGATTCCTCTAGCTGGTAACCAGAGGAAGGAGGATGCTACTTCAGGGGAAGTACTGGAAGATATTGTTTACAGGCAGCTTGTGGGTTCACTCATCTACTTAGTGAATGCATGACCAGATATGTGTTATGCAGTTAACCAACTTAGTAAAGTGATGGTTAGGCCTACAAAGTTGTATTGGAAGGAGGAAAAGCATGTATTGAGATACCTTAGAGGCATTACTCAGTTTGGTTATGGTACAAACAGACAGAGGGAGTGCAGCTTCAAGGATTCACTGATGCAGATTGGGCAGGGATTCCATCCGACAGGAAGAGCACATCAGGAGGGACATTTAGCATTGGATCAGCAGCATTTGCTTGGTATAACAGGAAAGTGATATCGGTTGCACTCAGTTTGGCAGAGGAAAAGTACATGGTTGCAAGTCAAGAAACATGTGAGGCTATCTGGATGAGGAAGATCCTAGTTTGTTTGTTTTCTCAGCAGATGGAGCCGACATTGATTTATTGTGATAATCTAAGTTGTATCAAACTCTTTGAAAATCCAGTCTTTCATGATCGGTCCAAGCATATTGATATCCGATATCATCATCTCAGAGATTGTGTCTGTAGGCAGATCATGACGTTAGATTACATTCCCACAAAGGAGAAAGATTCTGACATCTTGACAAAGGCATTGCCAAGATTTAAATTTGAGTTTCATAGAGACAAGATCACGGTAGTTGACAATCCCTTTCTTGTTGAGAGGGAGTGTTTATAAATGGAAACAAGAAATTCCAGTTTAATTCGTCCTTGAATTAAACTATGAATTAAATCCGAATTCTATGCTCATAGCAACTTAAAATAGTTAAATTAATTCTATTAAACTTACTTAACTTAGGAAATTCAAGTTGGAAGTCTTTTGGAAGTCATGTATATGTTCTCTCTACTTTGTAGGAGTCTAGTATGAGTTAATTGTGAGTTGTAAAATAGAAGACTCAGTTTCATGGGTCAGTTCAGTTAAATTAGTTCTCAAATTGATTGACAGAACTAATAGTGAGTTAACAATTAGTGGTGACACTAATGAACTGCACCAATGCTACTCTAGTTAACTGAATATTTACTCATCAAAAACTCATGCATGTCGATTCTAAGAAAGGCTTAGTTGAGACTAGAGTGTAGGGAGAGTGTACTATTTGATTTAGATTTTCCTGAGTTGAACTGATAATGCATGCATTTAGGAACTGATCCTTGAGGGATTGCGTTATTTTTAGAGGCTATATTTCCCTTTAAATACAAGCTATCCTTCAAAGGAATTACACATTGGAATAGAGACTTGGAGATCTTGTGAAGAGGCTAAGCTTTGGCCTTGAACTTGCTTATGAGTTGGAGATTTAATTTGTTGAGTGCTAGGATTGTTCTTGAGAGAACAAGCATTGTAATTTTATCTTGATTTTCCGGATGAATACAAAACAGATCATGGGGTTTTGAGCTGTGGGTTTACCCGGATATTTATTTTATTATGTGCCTTTGATTCTCTTCCTCTATTTATTATTGTTTTCTCCATCTTTATGGGCTTCTGCTGTAAAGCGTAGAAGTAGATTCTTGTCTCTTGCTTTAGCGAATTGCATTAGCTTGTGAATCTACAACATTTTCTACAGAAAAGTGGTAGGGGCATTGCATAATCCAAAAGGAAGGACCCTATAAGAAAAGGTACCCCTGGGATAGGTGAAGGTGGTTTTATCCTGGTCCTCTGGGCTGATTTGGATCTGATTGTAACCATTGAATCCATCCAGGAAAGAGAAGAACTTCTTTCCTGCCAGACCATCTAATACTTGGTCAATGAAAGGTAAAGCGAAATGGTCCTTTTTGGTGGCTTTATTTAGCTCTCTGTATTCCACACAGATCCTCCACTTCCCATTTTTCTTTGGAACCAGAACCAGAGGAGATACCCACTCACTATCTGAGATGGGGTAAATGAACGTTGCATCCAAAAACTTCTGCAGTTCTTCTTTGACTATATCCTTGAGGGCTAGGTTCATTCTCCTCTGAGGTTGGTGCACTAGCTTGCAGCCTTCCTTGATGTAAATGTGGTGAGTACACACCGAAGGGTTCACTCCCTTCATTTCCTTGTAACTCCAGGCAAAGGAATCCTGATGCTTTCTTAGTATGTCACGTAACTCCTCTTCCTAGTGTGCAGAGAGAGAGGGGTTGGTTTTCAATGTTCTTTCTAGACCAAATTATATCATCTTGACATGAGTAGGACTTGAGTCAGCTAGGCACAAATCAGTCCAAGGGTTATCTTCATCTTTCTTCACTAACTCCTCAAGAGACATAGTGTTGGGCAGCTGACTCTGGAGGATTTGCTCAATCAGGTCATCTTCATCAAGTTTCCCCCCTCCTATAGTAGGATCTAGGGCATAGATTAGGGAAGAGTAGACTTAATCTTCCTCCTCCTCTCCTAACCATAAAGGTAATTCATTCTCCAAAGATGGTAGGGCAAGAGGGTACAATACCAATTTTTTGGACAAATGCCCATTTTTAATGGTCATATTCCCATCCACGCAACTTATGTAAGCATCAACAGTGGCTAACCATCACCTTCCAAGGAAGAGAGGATAACCATTGAACTTGGTCTTAGGTTGGAGAACTAAGAAGTCAGCAGGGTATTCCTAGGAATCAATGGAGACCATCACATCCTCGACTACTCCATCTGGAGCTATTGTGGACCTATCTGCAAGCTGCAAGACTTTTGTGGTATTTCTTAATGATCCTTGGAGATTCACTTTAAGCATAATCTCCTTAGTCATCACATTGATGGAAACCCCAAGATCAATCAAGGTATGGGGGGAAATGATGCCATCAATGTGTACATCGATCACAAGACTTCCAAAATCTAGATACTTTGGGCAAATCACCTGCCCCAACTTTAAGTCAGACAGTTGTCCAATGATATTAATGGTAGGGGTGTCTTTCTATCATCTCCTGGGATCTTTGAAACGTTTCTCCTCGATTAACTTGTTGTATATGGGGACATCCTTGATAGCTTGGAGGAGCAGGATTTTAACACATGGGCTTTTCAATTTACCCAGAAGTTCAGTCTCTTTTGGGGTGTGCTGGACAGGATGGATTAATCTCTTAGGAAAAGGAGGTGGATTTTCTTGAGGGACACTCTCCTCCTTTTCCTCTTTAGGCTCCTCACGTGGAGATGAAGGTTGATTATATAGAAGCACTCTTCTAGACCTAGGCTGGTTTCTTGAATTTCCACAGCATATGCACGGTAAGATGCTTCCCCACTGTAGACCTATTGTGTCTATCTGTTGTTCGGGTTCAACTTTGGTTGAGTAGGCATCTGAGGTTTCTTAAGTGGAACAGGGTGAAGGAGTCGTGGTTGAGATGGAGGCGGAGGAACTAAGGTTGGAGATTGGTTGTATGGGGGCCTCCACCCCTGGGACGGTGCATTCCGCTGAGGTTGTGGAGGAGTATATGGCTAAAATGGTAGGTTCGGAAGTTGAGAATGGTATTGAGGTGAAAATGACCAGGGAGAAGGTGTGGACCATGAATGATGAGTAGGAGGGCACCAAGAGGGAATGGTTTCATTCTGGTTAGGGTTGTAAGATGAATAGGATGCCCCTTGCATGCCTTGTTGATATGGTCGAGGTCCTTGATGTTAGGATATTCTGACACATAGGAAATAGTTAAGTATAACTTGGTCTAGTGTAGAGTTAGGTAAAGTGTGTTTCTTTACTATGTACTTTTGTAACTTACAATTCGACGGCCACAATATGTAGTGATCTGACGGTTCATTCTCTCCTTGGTATTACCGACACTTGATCTGTGGCTTAACACCCGATTGATCCATGATCTCTATTTAAAGAGCATGGAGGGTCATTTCTAGGGTAACCATTCATGAGAAAATCTTGTGTAAATTTCCATTCTTTTATTAATAAATTGCCTGAAGTGGTCGCGTTGGCTCAGGCCGTGGATTGTTTCCCTCTTTGAGGGTTTTAACCACGTCAACAATACTAGTGTATTGATCTGTGATCTGTTTGTGAATGGTGTCCTTTGGTGTTCTATATGAGGAACTTACCCTATAAATTCCTACATGGTATCAGAGCCAAGTTGAGGGCCACATTCGTTGGTGATCCAAATCTGAAGCCGGTAGAACTGCATCTGACTGTCATTTCCTAGATCTATTGTTTCTAAGTGCTTTTGGGCTGAGAGGACTGCTCTATTGTGTTAGGAGCATCTGTTCCAGTGAGGAACCCGTTTCATTTCATGCAAAAAGGTTTATGGTAGCCCTAGGTACGTCATTTTTAAAATCTGGAGGTATACAATGTTTATTTGTAGTTTTTAGTTATTTTCTCTCTTTTATTTCGGTTTATTTAGCTCTTTGTTTTTTTTATCACCAAATCTATACCTTTCATTTATGCATATGCTCTTTGCCCTATGACTCTGTGTGATCTGGGAAAATCATAACCAGAAAGGAAGGATTTTTCTCATGCGTATGCTCTTTTCCGTCGTGCCTTAGTGTGATCTCGAAAAGTCAAAAACATTAAGGAAAATATTTAGTTAATGGCTAAAGCTAAATTCAAGACATATGGTTTGTTTTTCTTTTGTATGTTCATGTTGGGTTTTGTGTTTTAGGTTTTGTAGGCAAAAAGAGCTTTCTCAAGTAAGCACGCACCCCAAAGCTTCAATGACTAAAAAAAAAAAAAACCTTCCTCTTTTCCAAAAATTACTAACATTTTAATCTAGCTTACTTGATCCAAATCTACTTTATGAGAATGGGCGTCTTGAGTTCAAGTTTTTCTTTTTGTTGAGCTAATTAGATTAAGTTTGGAAAGGGAGCGGATTTTCTTTTAAATATAACATTATCATTCATTTTCGCACATTCCTGCACTTCAACGACATCTTCAACAACGTTTCTTCAAAAAGCCATAACTTCTTCATCTAGAAGCTGTTTTTTTTAATCGGCCTATTTTTTCGAGATCTTTCCACTGGAACACTTATTCTCAAAGACAAGACTACAAGTCCCCTTCCTTTGATTCCTTTTGTGATTATTTAATAAGAGAACAAGAAAAATTCTTACACCTTGGTCTTCTTAATCTTGGAAACTCTTCTAAGAAAGCCTTAGCCGCCCAGTAGCAACCAAATTCAAAGAATCCTAAGAAGTCGTATCCTAAAAAGAACGGTCCTAAACCAAACAAGGGTTTTGTTAGAGTTGGTCTAGTTATCCCTCCATCAGAGATCAAAGCTCTTTTTTGCATTTCATGTTTTAGGTGTCCCATCAGTTTTCATCAGTTGCATTTCGTTAGGCATGCCATAACTCTGATGGAGTGGTCTGTATCATTCATTCCCCTCGTGCATATCACTGCTGGTTTAGGATGAGTCATAAAGCTTCACAAGTCATTTTTTTTAAAGTTTTAGGTCTAGGTCTAGTGTTTGAGTTAATTTAGTCCTGAAAAGTCTTAGAAGACTAGCAGGCTAGAGGGATGCCTTTGATAACTCATCACTTCAATAATTGTCACCATTATACAGCTGAATAAGGAATTCTCTTCAAAACTCTGTTTTGAAGGCAAGTCGCCACCTCATTTTTGTAAAAATTGTCAAAATTTTCAGTTCTTCAATTGTCCAAGTGCAACCCTAGTCTCCTTTGTTGAAGCATATCAAAGCTATACCTGCAAAAATTATCAGAGAAACTCATCATTTCAACCTATTTTATGAAGGAAACCAAAAAGGTCAGAGCCTATTAATTTCGAAAAAGTGTCGACAACCAAACATAAGAAAAATGGATTTTCATTGAGCAAAAATCAAAATGGATGCTATATCAAGTGATTTCTCCTCATTTCCAACCCATTACACATTTTGAGAGCTAAGAGTATCATTGAAGGGTGATTTTGCAAGTTTTAGGCAAGTTCGTGAGCAGTTGGTCAGTTCCAGAGGCGCGCGGCGCACTCAGAGCGCGCGGCGCATCAGGCTGTTTTCTCTTGTGTAAATTAACACAGGCGCGACGCACTCAGAGCGCGCGGCGCGTTGGGTAAAGCGCGCGGCACATAGGGTTTCTGCCTACAAATTTGCCAAGAAGCCACTCAAATCACCTCTCCTCACGCCTAAATTCTCAGGTAGGCCTACAATCATCACTTGGTTTTGTTTTTGGATGGTGTATATGTGGTATATATGAAGAAATTAGCCTCTCTTTGTCAAGAAAATTCAAGTGAAAAGAAACCCTCCATATGTAATCAAATTGCTGTAATGACTCAAGTCCAAAGTTTGATGTAGGGTTTTAAAAAATTATTGTCGCCAAGGCTTCATTTTTCCCTTGTTTCACACTTCCTATTTTCCCCAAATATTTTCCCAAATAAATCCCCACAACACCACACCTTCCTCTCTCAAACTCCCAATCATTCTCCTATAACCACATGGTCCCTACCTTGTTTCAAAACCCTAAAACATTTCTATCCCCCTTGTCCCTTCCCTAATCTCCTCATTTTATTTCCATTGTTCCCATTTCCCTTGCTTCCCTTTTCCTAACAATTCCCATCATTTATGTCCCCTTGGTTACAGCGTTTTGATAAAGAGACAAAAAGTCAACAGTCAACTTTTGGCACACAGTTTCATATCAGCAAATATATATATTCCGGCCACCTTGTTTTTAGAAAACATGTCAGACACCGAGTCCGAATATGAGCAGGATTATGATAGTGACTCTACACCGGGGGTCAATGTGCCTAATGTGCCACAAAGGTATCATAGGGGTGGCAAGAGTGGACAACATGTTAGGGAGGAGCCTACCTCTTTAGCTCAATTGCAAGCTTGCCCGCTTGCCATGGATTGTTTTCGGCGCCAAGCATGTTACCAATATTGTGAGATGATCTCACAAACTCAGCATCATCGGCAACTGGTCCATCTATTTTTCCTTAACTTACACGATGGTCATGTGAACCTTGCCAGAGTGGATTTCACTTTGTCACCTGACACTATTTCTCAGGCCACCAGAATACCAAATGTGGGGGAGGAATGGAGTAAACGCCAGATGCTGGATCGCTACTATTATGAGCCATATGTCAAGCCCGCATATATCAGACACTTGAGCGCGGCCTTTCCTTTCAGATACCTGAAAGATGAGTTTGCACCATTGATGAAACTCATCATTCGGTATTTCAGCTGTGAGGGCAGATTTTCACGTCTCTATGCGTACCATGTACGTTTGTTGATGCATTTCACACGGGTACGTATGATGAGCATTCCATTTTTCATGTGGCGAAACATAGAGAGGATGGTACCCTTAGTACAGAGGAAGACCCTGGCACATCAGCACAGGAGCATATATCACTATGCATTGATCAAAATCATAGTGATGCATCAGTTGGCACATCAGGGTATTGCTTGGGAGGATTTCATCTCCCGTGATATCTTTTCAGCGCTATAGCCTCCTCCAGAGATAGTCCATGATGAAGGAGGGCCTTCGCAGCAGTTTGACATGCATGAGACCGAGCATGTTGATGCTCCAACATATGTGACATATCAGAAAGGCCCCAGGGCCTTATTTGCAGCTGCACGATGAGTACTTTCTCCACACGGGGTGGAAGGGGTCTCGTTGACATCATCACCAGAGCGAGTATTATCTCCACATCATGTGGAAGGAGTCTCGCTTCCATCTACAGCACAGGTACAGAGTCAGGACAGGGGCAAGAGACCCATGGTTGATGAGGGTCCTTCAGGAGTTCAGGATACCGGCATCATTGATGTTGAGGCTAGTTCGCCCAGCTCAAAGCTTAAGGAGATTATCCGAGAACAAAGGGCCGAGAATGAGTCGCTGCAAAAGAAATTGCAGATGGCTAAATGGGTGATCAACTACTTAGAGCAGCGCAACAAGTAGTTGGAGGATGAGCATGAACTTTATGAGCTGCGCAAGATTCGTGAAGACCGGGAATTGGCTCGTAGGAGACCCGGTGATTTGACACCTATTAATCGGGAATCGATGCTCATCCGGGTGAATACTCACTTGGAAACGTTATTGGCGAAGGCAAACAGGGACAAGAACATGCTTCGCCACATGAAGACTCACTATTGGGCTCACATGCATGTTTGCAAAGTGAGAATGAAGGTCCTCAAAAGGCGTTTGAACAAAGCACAAAAACAACACAAAAGGCCTGATCCGCTTCGAGTTTTGGCCGAGGCTTCACTAGTTGAGCATGATACATGATGGAGGGTCTTCACTCCAATTTTGGGAAAATTTGGAAAAAAAAATTGTCGTTTCAAAATTTTTGGCTTGCAAAACAGGTTTTTGGGTTCTATGCGTCGCGCTCAGCACGCGACCCACAAAATGGAGAGGTCCAAATCACAGGTGACTTAATTTTTTGGATTTTTCATCATGAAATACACATGCTCAGCAATTTCCAAGGCATTTCATAAAGTTTTGGGTGATCAAAAGCTCAAAAAACATCATGAAAATCACCTTTCTGCCACTTTTTGCATCAGCAGGTAGTACTTCTAGGAGAATTCACTTTTGGAGGGTCAAATTGAGACCAAATTGAAAAATTATACTTGTGTTGGAAAGTAGACATCCAGACCGTTCCAACAAGCCACTTGAGCTCAATTTGGAGGTCAGGAAGTGCCCCAAAAGTAGCTGCAAAGGCGCGCGACGCACAGGGCTCAGGCGCGCGGCGCACAGGGCTTTTGGCCAAATTTTCACTGTTCAGCTCAGAAATTCGCCCAGTTTTGACTAGTTTTGACTAGTTTTGACTTGTGATGGGATTTTTCACCCTCCTTGATGTAATTATTGGACATTTATGATTTTTATGACACTTATTTACCTATTCTAGATGATTCATTCATAAAATAGAAAAAATGTAATGAATGAATTGGTTTCCTAGCTTATAGAGGCAAGTTGTTTTGACTGCCTAGATTGTAGTGCTTAGTTTATAATTGGTTGAAACAGCTCCTAGGATGATGAGCTCGGCCCCTAGAGGCAAGGGAATGTGTTAGCTTGCCTATATTATGTATTTTCTTAGTCATTTTCAGGGTTGGACTCTTGGGATAACTTGAGACTATATTGTACATATTTTATCAGCATTTTTGGCAAAGGAAAGACCAGGGTTTCGCAGCACTATTTGGGATCCATGTGGCTTTATGTCTTGATGGTGTGTTTATCTTAGTACTTGTAAGTTGTTTATGTGCATCATTATCTCTATTGAATCTTCTCTTATTAAGCAAATGAAGTGTTAAGGTAGAATCCATGAAATTGATATGCTATGCCTTTAAATTTGTTTAA
>APFE030602543.1:0-23314 GCA_000404065.3 Pinus taeda | reverse complement strand
TACATTTTTCAATAGCACCATAAGTGATTGGCCAACCTCACTTTGGACTCCACTTGGGCCAATAATACTAGGTAGAAAACCACCAGTAGTTTCACCCCCTCTGAGTTGGTTTATGGAAATAAGGCATTGTTGTCTATTAATAATGAGTACAACACCCTAAGAATGGCAAAAAAATTGGACTGAGACATCACTAATGTTCGGAAAGATAGCTTGCAACAACTCAATGCTCTTGATGAGCTTAGAATGTAGGCCCTCATGCATAGTGAGGTGGTCCAATCTACATGACAAAAAAATCAGAATGAATAAGGAACCATCATTTCCTTGATTTTGGGAAGCTACAAGATTTTCTAGAAGTTGCTACAAAATCATTAGCCAAAATAAATAAACTTTAAAATAAACTTCCATCCTTAAAATTTTCCCTAATAAAAAATAATAATTAAAACCAAATTAACTATCTATCAATTTATTTCTTCTAAATTTTTCTTGTAAAATAACTATGCTATATTGGTCACATTCTTGTTGCGCTGAGAGTCAGGCCTCTACCACTATGATCTGCTATTACTCATAGTACATGGGGCCAGACAAGCATCTTGCTGGCAACGAGGGATGGAATATTGACTAAGTGCGAAAATTTTTATTACACAATAGGAACAATACATCATCGAGTGAAGGGACATGGTTGTCTTGTCCGCGTTTCTTCCCATAAGGGGTTAACGGGAGGCTCTATCCCGCAAAAAAATCCTCTTCGTACATTCCATAGACTATCCCTATATAACATATTGAGAATCTTCCTTGGACGGTAGTTGATAGCAGAGTGTTGATTGGCCACAGGTAACGGGAGAATCTTCCTTGGATGTCGATTGGCCACACGGAGGGGGTTTATGCTGCTGGCAAGAATTCCATTGCATTGAAAGTGGTGTCCGGGGAGCCACCTCTCACGCTCGAGGATGATTCCTAGTGGAAAATCTTGAAAAGGATTAAATTGAAGGCATTAATGGCCGGCTGAACCATTTCAGAATGAACGGAGAACAAATGAAGCGATGGGTGGAGGCATGGTGTTTCCTCGCGAGATCAACCTTCTTTTTAAAGGAGGGATCTGCATATATTTCTTGTGCACTACAGACTAACGAAGCAATGGGTGGAGGCTTGGTGTTGGAGGAATCTGCATAGATTTCTTGTGCACTAAAGACTAATGAAGCAATGTGTGGAGGCTTGGTGTTTCTTCCTAAGATAAACTTTCTTTCTAATGGAGGGATCTACATACATTTCTTGTGCACTGAGTACTAATGAAGCAATAGGTGGAGTTTTGGTGTTTTCTGGCCCTAAATATCGTCCAAATATGTTATGTTGTTAACTTGCAAATGATACCCTAATAAAGAATATGCTAAGAAAAGAGACCTATAAGAAAGAATATTCTAAGAAAAGATACCAATAACAAATAATGGCAATGATTTTATTATTCACAGAGTAATGTTCACTTGCCTCTTCTAGTAGCAACCTCGCAGCAACCTCCAATAGAGCAGAGCAGAGCTGGTTAGATTACAAAAATAAGACACCATGCTTGTAGCATTGAGTTTCTATCCTTTATATATATTACTCATACCTGTAATACTACCACTGGCCAATAAAGTGTATTACTAATACCATCTATCTAATAGTACTCCCCATTTGCAACTAACTATGGTTCCTTTATTAATTGAGGATTAACGACTTACAATTATTAATATGGGCTTTATTGACTCTTGACTATGAAGTGGTCCCATTACATACATAAGGCGGTTATGGTGGGACCCTAACAAAAGATCAACCTTTTTTCTATATATATAAAAAAATAAAAATAAAAATGTTAAATAATAGATCACTAAATATAAAAAAATGTTTTATTTATTTACCATACCTCTAGTTTATTTATATTTTTATTAATTTTCCATATCTCTTTTATAAATATGGTATTTGGCACATATGATTCATATTTTTATTAATTTTGCATAACTCTTTTATAAATATGGTATTTGGCACATAGGATTCAGTTGAATAAAACCTTTTTTTAGATTTCTTAAATAGAAAGAGGGTTATGAACTAAATATAAAAAGAGAATTTATTTATTTACCATATCTCTAGTTTATTTATATCTTTATTTATTTACCATACCTTTATTTATTTACCATACCTTTGGAGTAAGTATAAAAATAGATTTTATTTATTTCCCATACTTCCACTTTATTTATATTTTTATTTATTTACACCCTTGCTTGTGGTAAATATGATGTGACTTAAGGAGTAAATATAAAAAAATGTTTTATTTATTTAAGACACCCCTTGTTTATTTATATTTTTATTAATCTACCATAACTCTTTTATAAATATGGTATTTGGGCCATATGATTCACTTAAATAAAACTTTTATTTGAGCCTTAGAGGGTTATGGACTAAATATAAAAAGAGGTTTTATTATTTACCATACCTCTAGTTTATTTATATTTTTATTGTTTTACCATAACTTTTGAGTAAGTATACAAATATGGTTTATTTATTTACCATACTTCCTCTTTATTTATATTTTTATTTATTGGGACCAAATACAACCTCCCAAACCACCTACCAAGCCATAAAATGGGCTATTGCAAACTAATTTAACATTGTAAAGCAGAAAATGGGCGACGACAATGGAATATAACTTCCCAAACTAGGGAATCGGGTCAAATGGGACTTTTCTGAAAAAAATAATTTTTTTTTAAATAAAAGTTGGGCTAAAAATATGAAATGGACATTTTATAAAAAATTTGCCCCTCTGAAATGAAAACCCCTTAAATTTTTCCCTTGGGCTAAAATTCGCCCCTAAAATTTACCATGTCCTCCGCTTTTGTCCATAGAGTACTTCAAACATACTCATTTGTAGTGATGTGTGGTAACCATTGTTATAAGAAAATTCTACCAAATGTATGTGGTTCTCCCATTTGGATGGCTATTTCATTAAGTAGTCCGCACATATCTTCCACTACCTCGGTTTGCCCATCGGTTTGGGAGTGGTAAGAAGTGCTAAAATGTAGTTGGGTGCCTAAACCTTCAAAAAAGGCTTTTGAGAAAGCTCATGTGTATTTTACATCATGATAAAAAAATATGACCTTTGGTAATCCATGTAATTTAAAAATGGTTTGCGTGAATATATTAGCAATTTGTACAACCTTATAGGTACTGTAGTGGTATGAAGTGAGGAGACTTTCTCAACTTATCCACAACCACCATTATCGAATCATTCTGCTTTCTTGACTTAGGTAGTCCCTTAATCAAATCGATGGAAATGGTTTCCCAGTTCCATTCCAAAATCGGCAAAGGGTGTAACAACCACGCTCGATGACTATACTCTACTTTTACTTGCAGATGACTAAACTCTACTTTTACTTGCAGTTAAGTATTGGATCACTTCTTTCTTCATACCAGGCCATAAATATTCATTTCTAAGTGTGGTAATTAGTTTCTGATATCCATGATGGTCCGCATACAAATTTTTATGATGTTCATCTAGAATTAAGTCTTTAACATTTTTTTGGTTAGGTACATATATTCTCTGCTTATAAATCAGCATGCCTTCATGATTTATTTTATATCCCACTTGCTATTCATTGCCATTTAAAAAAAATTCTTGTTGGCATAAAAATTTATATTATGGATGAGGCGTGCCTGCTCATTAAAGTCACTTCGTGCTTCTTTGAATGAGACTTCATATACAATGTACTTTTCGACTTAATGTGTTTGCGGCCCGGTTTTCTTTGCCTTTCAAGTGTTTTATTTCAAAATGAAATCCACTTAGAAAATCGACCCAACGAGCTTGCCTAGCATTCAAAGTGGGTTGTATAAAATAGTTAGTTAAACTATGATGATTAGTCATTAGAAGAAATTTCTTACCCATCAAATAATGTCGCCACATTTTTAATGCATGTATGACTACTATTAGTTCTAAGTCATAGGCTTAATATTTTTTCTCGTGCTCCTTAAGTCTCCTAGATTCATAAGAAATTACTTCGCCTTCTTACATTAGTATGCCACACACACCTTCCTTGTTGGCATCTGTATAAATCACAGTCTTTATTTTGGTTTGAAATGCTCAAAATAGGCATGGTGGTAAGTAAATGCTTACGCGGATAAAAAATATTTTGACATTCCATGGTCTACTTGAAAGTCTTTCCGTTTTTTTTCAGAGAGGTGATGAGGTATGCTACCGTGGAAAATCCTTCGATAAATCGCCTATAGTATAGAGCTAAACCCATGAATGACCTTATGTTCACCACATCTTTTAGTACTAGCCAATCCATTATTCTTTTTATCTTTTTGGGGTCTACAACAATTCCATCCTTCGTAATGACATGTCCTAAATATTGGATTTGTTCCTCAAATAAGTCGCATTTTTTGTATTTTGCATACAAGTGATGCTCTCTTAAAGTTTTTGATTTGGGGTAGCGTCAGATGTGCTATAGCCATGAAATTTGGTGGAGAGATTGGGGCACATGAGATCTCCAATACCCAGAACGGGTTTGTATTCTAAATAGATCATAAGATATTCAAATCATTAATATTTTTAATGGAATCCCTAAGTATAAACTTATGGAAAATAAAATATTAATGTGTATTAATATGAATGTATTAGAGTGGTCCAAAAGACATGGATCAAGTCTTGGCCATTGAGATGTCAACAGGAAAAGTATAAGAGGAGTTTTGAGGGTCACTTCGAGAAGACACCAAAGTGATCAGACATTCTATTCTCTAGAGCGAGGTTTGCTAAGAGAGATAGAATCAGTGATTGGGAGAGAAACTGAGGGGCATTGAGTACAGAGAGACAGATAGGCAAAGATAGTGTCAGAATAGCAGCAAAGAAGCCAGAGAGAGAGACACACAACACCAGAGGGGCCAGCGTAGCTGATGTAGAGGCTAAGAGAGTTGATGCAGGGCCTCCTTTGGCTATCACACGCCAAGATAGGCTGACATAGTGCTAAGAGTAGGCTAGGAGAGAATCACATAGTCTATATTGGGCATACGCTAGGATTTCTGGGGAAAATTGGTGCTAAATAGCTGCCGAAAGGATTATCGAGGGTTTCAACGAGTAGATTTTTCAAAAACAGAGAGTATTACTACTAAATAAATTCTCTCTTGGGTAGGCTAGTTTCAACACCCAGATTGTACTCTGATATTGCTTAATAAGAAAAACCCTTAGATAGTTGCATCGATTTTCTAGCATCGGGTATTTTTGGGGACAGTAGTCCAAAAATAATGGTGTCATATGGTGTGTTTGTTCTTGCTTCTTTTAGTTGTTGATCTGTAATATGTTGAGCATGCACTAGTGTTTATTTTTAGTATTTACATCGTAAATAACTTGTTAAGGAAAAGTAACAAGTAGGTAGGAATAAATGAGATAAAGTGCATGGAGGGTTTCTAATTGAGTAAAATTAGAAACTTCAACAAAAGTTTGCAGAACTATATGGAGATGTTCTTTGTGCTCTTCTACATTCTGAGAGTAAATTAATATTTCATCGATAAAAATCAACACAAATTCATCCAAATACTGATGGAATATATTGTTCATGAGACACATGAAAATTGCGGGGGCATTAGTTAGCCCCGAAGGGAAACACAACGAACTCATAATGTCCATAAAGAGTTCTAAAATCTACCTTAGCTATGTCATCCTCCTTAATTCTGATCTGGTAGTAACCAGAACGAAGGTCGATCTTTAAAAACATGGTTTCACCCATCACCTTATCAAATAGCTCGTCTATACGAGGTAAGTGGTACTTATTTTTTATGGTTAGTTTTT
Source organism: Pinus taeda (assembly GCA_000404065.3). Classification (NCBI taxonomy): domain Eukaryota; kingdom Viridiplantae; phylum Streptophyta; class Pinopsida; order Pinales; family Pinaceae; genus Pinus; species Pinus taeda. The sequence goes on along the minus strand of APFE030602543.1, from coordinate 17,505 downwards.
TTAATTGCTAGTAATGCATGCACATTCGTAGGGTTCCATCGTTCTTCTTAACGAAGAGTACCGTGGCTCCCCAAGGTGATGGACTTGGGCAGATGTACTTTTTATCAAGAAGTTCGTGTAGCTGGATCTTTAGCTTTGTCAACTCTGGTATGCTCATGCGATTTGGGGCTCGTGATATCGGGGCAGCTCCCACAATTAATTCGATGGTTAAATCTATGTTTCTTTTGGAGGAAGCCCCCAAATTTCTTCAGGAAACACATCTGGAAAATTATGTATTACACGTATATTTTCTAAAGAAACATATTTTCTCTTTGAATTGGCATATCCTACCAATACTGGATATATTTTACATCCCTTTCAGATGCACTTTTCTAATTGAGAGTTGGTTATCGTTCTTAATTTTAAAGGTCTAATTATGCCTTGAATTTCCTGCCTCTTTCCCTCTTCCTCCATATAGCTAATGGTTTTAGTTTTACAGATAATGAGGGACCAATGCATTTCCAACGAGTTCATACCTGTAAGGATATCATAAGATCCTAAGGGCAATACATTCAGGTCTGCCACAAGAGACTGACCAACTAATTGTAAGGGGAAACTGTTGACCTTGGCCAACACCCTTCCTTTTTTCCTTGTAGATAGCTATACTAACCAAGGACTCTTAAACTTAACAACTTGCAAACAAAATTGTTACACTAACTTAGGGATAATATAACTCAAAATAACTCTTGGAGCAATAAAAATAGATATATTTTGATGTGAGATTTTACCATCAAATTCTATCATGTTTGGTTGGTATTCCGCTTGATGCTCTTCGAGCGCAGCATTAATTTTTGGAATGTTTCTTTCTACTTCTCCCACAGGTGATGCTTTCTCAATTTGTGCACCGTGATGAGTTCTGTTGTGATGGGGACAATTTTTAACATAAAGTGGTCCTCCACATCCCCAACACTATACTCGAGGTCTAGATGTTATATCCACTTTAGTTCTTTCTCACTCCTCAGTAGTCTTAGACTCATTTGGAAATTTAAATCTGGGTTGATTTCTATTCATGTTTCCGTTTGCTTGTCCTTTATGGGGTCCCTTGCTAATCACAACTTTATTTCCCTTGTTGTTGGAAACTAATTCCCCTTTTATCAACCTATCTTTTCCCCACATCTCCCTTTTGTCTGTATTGCTGATAGCAAATCCAAGATTTTCATATAACTTTATCCATGGTTTTTGGGTTATTTAACTAGCGATGCTCTTTCATGAACAATGATAGGCTGCTGATAAATCATTGTGTTTTCTCCTTTTCCTCTCGTATGTAAGGAACATATCGAAGAAAGGATGTAAATTTTTCTATGAATTCATCCATAGTCATCTGATCCAATCGAAGATCATGGAATTCCTTTTCTTTTCCATCATAAAATATTTCAGTTAGATACCTCTCTTTAAAATATTTTTGAAACTTTTCCCAAGTTATACTTTGCTCATTCACTCCACACCTAGATTTTACCTCCTCCCACCATAGGGTGGCTTTCCCTTGCAACTCAAAGATGGCCAATTGAGCTTTTAAGTTATGGTAATATTCATATAGATGGAAATATTTATTCATATTAATAAGCCAATATTTAGCTGCCTCTTCCTATTCACCATCGAAGAGGGACAATTTAATTTTCTGAAATTCTCCTTGCAGTCCTACCCTTTGTCTTTTCTGCATTTTGCGTTCTGATGCATTATCATACATTTCCTCCTAATTTTCCTCACCGCATTCCATTTCCAAGTTCTCGGTTCAAAATTCTTTCTCTCTAGTCATGTTCCCATGCTCTAGGCTGGGTATTGGCTGTCACTAATTCTATCTATCAAATTGACTCTTCATAATATTTTCGTGCTCCTACATCAGCCTTCCATTATCTGCCTATAACCGGGCCATCTCGTCCTTCAGTTCTTGCTTAGTTTCCAAGATGGTAGTATTAGTGTTGTGTGTTTCTTCCCCCAACTTTACCCATACCTCAGGATTGGCTTCTTGAAAAGATGTCGGTCCTGTTCCTATTTTGGACCTATGGGGTGTAAATCTAGTCCTCCTCATTCTCGTTGTTCTCCTTTTCCTTTCTATGTGCATATCACAAATTTTGTTAATTCATTTAATTCCAAAGGTCTTAGTTTTGTAACTTGAGGCTTTGATACCACTTGTAATGTCTCTCCATAGTGACTATGCAATATTTTTTTTAACTACATTTACATATTTAAAACCTACCTACACATCTAAAAGCATCTAAAATCACATAGGTATAATCAACTTAAACCGTATTTATATGCATAAACCACAACTATATTTTAATAGTTTAATTCACCCTATATTCATGAGTTGTTAATAAAAATAATTGTAATGTTCACCTATATACATATGCACATATTTCACACATAGTTTAATTTATACAACACGTTATTTATTTCGTTTAATATCCAACACATGGTATTCATGATGACCCTTGTAACAACGTTGGAACGATGGCCTTGGGATATTCAACACATCTAATCGATGGTGGAATCCAAGCTGGGTGCACGGTAGCACTTTATGGCGATCCTTCGGACATTAATTCCAATGCATCGCATGTATCCGTACGGTGAAAGCGGGAGCAGGCCTCTTGAGTCTTCTCTTCGACCTCCATCTGTCATCCTCTCCTTCAGAACCATTACACATCAATGACTCTCCTTGCATTGGGCTCATTCTAAAGTGGTGAGGGCACACTTATCTTTATTTCCTACATTCTATGTTTCATTGTTGATGTTAAGTCTTCTGGCGACGGAATGCTTGGCCTTCCGAGCTTCAACTTCAGTTTCCTTACCGAGGTTTGAATCTTATTAATGTAAGATTGATTAATTTCTTTACTTGCAATGCCCTTCTCATGCTTTAACGTTTATCCGTATTCTTACATTCACAACAGGCCATGTTGGTTCCTCAATGCCATGGAAGAGGCGTTCATGCCACAACCATGGCCAGGTAAGGAATTTTCTCTCTAATTGGTTAAGTAGCTACTACGTATTTTTTTTTTTTGAAGAATTATAGATGTTAATCGATTCTCACTTGTTTATTTACTAGGTTTCCACAGAAGTTTGCTTACGTGCTTGAGATTGAAATCTCCACACCTTCCTCTCAAAATTCCGTCAAGGGTTTTGTATTGGTACTACGTCTCGCCTCTAAGTATGTGGTTTTACTGCAGAATTTTCCCCAATCTAGAGCTATAGCTCATGAGGATTACTTTGCTCTTGCATCGGTCTTTTGGCTAGGCTATTTGTGGTTTATGTTATTGCTATAAGTAGTTATCCAGGCTCCATTATGAATACCCCATGACTGCATCTTTTATGTGCTTCAGCTAGAAAAGTCCTTTCACTTGCTTCTCAAATTTTTGGTTCATGGCCATTAGTTTATTGTATTTTGAAGCTCTGCAGATCAACTCAGTTGTAATTTTAAATTTCGGAAATTTTTGCCACTGGGACCTCTTTACCGAAAGAGGGTTTGTAATATTTCTAAGACTCTATATATATATTGTTTGCTTTATGGTGAAACTCTACTGTGTCAACTATTTAAGGGTTGTTACTTTAACCCTCGAATAGACTTTGTAATTCCTTCCCACCAAGGTTTATTTATTTTTATGCATTAACTTGATTCGTTGTTTCACACAGTGCTTGTCTTTATCTATTTTTTGTTTAAGATATATTCTACAATCCACCTACAACTATGACTATGGAGACTATCTACATGTTTCTTGGGTTGTGTATAATGATGTATCCCTTATAGCAGGGTTTTAGTTTCATGGCCTGAATCATTCAAATGCGGAATGAGATATAAATTATTCATAAGGATTTACCGACTCAGATTCTCTTTATGTTATTTAGGAAATCTTTTTTTTTTTTTAATTAGTTATGAATCTTGTGGATGATTTCATAACTCTTTCTTCATTATAGTTAAATTTCACTTATTTTTCTGAGTTAAACTGCTTAGCATATATGAGGTATGGGGAATACCTTATCGTTATACTATAAAGTCTGATAATAGAAAAAATTCATCTGATAACACATAAACAAATATAAACATATCTTGGTCCTTTTGTTTTTCCTTGGGAAGGTAGCTTTCCCTATTTTCTAGAATTTACTGATCTAGCTCTAGATGTTTGGGGTTTTTATTTTATAATACTTCTCTAGGTTGAACACATAGTAAACCCCTAAGTTATACCCTTGTGTAAATTTTTTCCGTCGGTTTCAATAATAAAACTGTCTCATTCTTTTTTGTTTATTTTTGGATATAGATCTTCTAGTCGCTATAGATTTTCTATCAGTCACTATGCCTTAGCTATTTCTAGCTTGAAACATGGCCTTTTCTCAACAACATGAAAATCTTTACTTTAATAATTATCTTCCCTACAAAGAGTTAAACACACACTTATCTAATTTCGACAATAAAAACAAAAGCTTAATTGTACTTATATGATTTCGGCAATATAATATGTCAATTGTTGATTCAAGTTCGACTATGAACGCTGATTTACCTCCCAACCATGAGAATCACTTTCAGGCCAAGTCTCACCCTAAGATGTCACCACATGTAGGGTGATCTCCTATAGACTAGGATTCTTACTTTTATAGTTATCTAGTCTTAACCAGACATAGCACCTCGAACTCTGTCTCACATATCAGCGCAAAAAAGCTTTTCTTCCTTTTCTCTCTTCCTTATCTCATGTACACATTACAATTTTGATTCTTTCCCTTGCGAATAAATCTACAATGAAGTACTCAGGGTTGGGTAACTGTCCATCCCAACTACGTGACATGTGAGAGTTACATAATCATCATTATTAAGACATTTATCATATGCACATTTTTAATCAAAATAATAAAATATAAACTTCAATAATAATATTCAGTTTGTTTGTTGTAGTAACTAAATATTTACAATTTAATGGGAACATCACATCACCAATGAATTTCAGGCACCATCTACAGTAAATATTTAATTACTGCAGTAAACAAATTGAATATTGTTATTGAAGTTTATATTTTATTACTTTGATTAAAAATGTGCATGAGACAAATGTCTTAATAATGATGATTATGTAACTCTCACATGTCCGGTAGTTGGGACGGGAATCTACCCAAGCCTAACTACATCCTTGTAGATTTATTCTCAAGGGAAGAAATCAAGAGGTTAATGTGTACCTGAGATAACGAAGAGAGAAAAGTACGAAAATGTTTTTTTGTGCTGATATGTGAGACAAAGTTCTAGGTGTTATGTTTGGTTAAGACCAGATATCTATTAAAGTAAGATTGTTAGTCTATAGGATATCACCCTGCATGTGGTGACAACTTGAGGGTAGACTTGGCCTGAAAGTGAGTCTCATGATTGGGAGGTAAATCAACATTCCTATTCGAATTTGAATCATCACTTGACAGATTATTCTGTTGAAATCAGATAAGTACAATTAAGATTCTATGTTTACTGTTGAAATCCAATAAGTGTGTGTTTAACTCTCTTTAGGGAAGATAATTATTAAAGTAAAGATTCACATGTTGATAAAAGGTTGTGTTTTAAACTAGAAATAGCTAAGGCATTGCGATCGCTAGAAAATCTACAGTGACTAGAAGACCTATATCCGAAAAAAAGAAAAAAAAGAATGAGATAGTTTTATTATTGAAATTGATGGAAAAACTTTACATAAGGGTATAACTTAGGGATTTACTGTGTGGTCAACCTAGAGAAGTATTATAAAATCAAAACCTCAAACATCAAGAGCTACATCAATAAATGCTAGAAAATAGGGAAAACTACCTTCTCTAGGAAAAATAAAAGGACCAATATATATTTATATATGTTTCTATGTTATCATATGATTGTTTTCTACTATCATACCTTATAGTATAACGATATGTGATTCCCGATACCTGATATATGCTAATCATTTTAACTGAGAAAAATAAGTGAAATTTAAGTATAATAAAGAAAGAGTTTTGCAATCATCCACAAGATTCATAACTAATTAAAAAAAAGATATTGGCTAAATAATAGAAAGAGAATCTGAGTCGATAAATTCTTATGAATAATTTAAATCTCATTCCACATTCGAATGATTCAGGACATGAAACTAAAACCTTGCTAGAAGGGATACATGTTTATACACAAGCAAAGAAACATGAAGATAGTCTCCATAGCGAGGATTCCAGGAAGATTGTGGAATAAATCGCAAATGAAAAATAGATAATGACAAGCACTATGTGAAACAATGAGTCAAGTTAATGCATAAAAATAAATAAACCTCTCTCGGAAGGAATTATAGAGTCTTCGAGGATTAAAGTAACAAAACTTAAATCATTGAAATAGTAGATTTCACCATAAAACAAACATTATATATATAGAGTCTTAGAAATATTACAAACCCTCTTTAGGTAAAGAGGTCCTAGTGGAAAAGGAATTCCGAAATTCAAATTTACAACTAAGTCGATCTGTAGAGCTTCAAAATATTATAAACTAATGGCCGTGAACCCAGAACTTGAGAAGCAGGTCAAGGGACCTTTCTAGCCGAAGCACATAAAAGATGCAGTCACGGAGTCTTCATAATGGAGCCTAGATAACTACTTACAACAATAACCTAAACCATACAAAATGTAGCCATAATACCAATGTAAGAACAAAGTAACCCTCAGGAGCTATAGCTTTAGACTCGGGAAAATTTTGGAGTAAAACCACATACCACAGGCTGGACGTAGTACCAATACAAAACGCTTGACTGATTTCGAGAGGAAGGTGCGAAGATTTCAATCTCAAGGGGCTAAGCAAACTTTCAGAGAAACCTAGTAAATCAACAAGCAAGAACTCATTAACCTCTGTAAATATTCAAAAAAAATACACAGTATCTAATTAACCAACTGCAGACAAAATTCCTTAGCTGGCGAGGGCTGTGGCATGAATGCCTCTTCCATGGTATTGAGGAACCAACATGACTTGTTGTGAACGTGAGAATTTAGATAAATGTTAAAGAACAAGCATGACATTATAAGTAAATAAATTAACCAATCTTACGTTAATAAGATTTGAACGTAGGTAAGAAAACTAAAGTTGAAACTGGAAAGGCTAAGCAGTCCGTCACCAGAAGACTTAACATAATCAATGAAACACAGAAGACATGCAATAAGGATAAGTGTGCCCTTGCCATCGTAGGATGAGCCAAGTGCAAGGAAAGCCATTGACGCATGATGGTTCCCGAGGAGAGGATGATAGATGGAGGCCGAACGAAAGAATCTGGAGGCTGGCTCCCGCCTTCGCGCAACGGATACATGCTACGCATCAAAATCAATGCCCAGAGGATCACCATAAAGTGCTACCATGCATCTAGCTGGGATTCCACCATCGATTAGATGTGTTGAATATCCTAAGGCCATCGTGCCAACGTTGGCACAAGGGTAATAATGAATACCATGTTTTGGATATTAAATGAAATAAATAACGAGTCATATAAATTAAACTTTGTGTGAAATATGCGCATATGTATATAGGTGAACATTAAAATTATTTATATAAACAAGTCATGAATATAAGGTGAATTAAACTATTAAAAGATAATTGTTGTTTATGCATATAAATATGGTTTAAGCTCATTATACCTATGTGATTTTGGACGCTTCTAAAGGTGTAGGTAGGATTTAAATATGTAATTGTAGTTAATTTTTTTTTAAATAGTTACTATGGAGAGACATCAAAACCCCAAACATCCATAGCTACATCAGTAAATGCTAGAAAATAGCGAAAATTACCTTCCCAAGGAAAAGGAAAAGGACCAATATATGTTTATATATGTTTCTGTGTTATGGGATGATTTTTTTCTGCTATTAGACTTTATAGTATAATGATAAGGTATTCCCAATCCCTCATATATGCTAAGAAATTAACTAAGAAAAATAAATGAAATTTAACTATAATGAAGAAAGAGTTTTGAAATCATCCACAAGATTCATAACTAATTAAAAAAAGAGATTACCTGAATAATAGAAAGAGAATCTAAGTCGATAAATCCTTATGAATAATTTATATCTCATTTTGCATTTGGAATGATCTAGGACATGAAACTAAAACCCCGCTAGAAGGGATACATATTTATATACAAGCAAAGAAACATGAATATAGTCTCCATAGCTAGAGTTGCAGGCGGATTGCAAAATAAATCTCAAATGAAAAATAGATAAAGACAAGCATTATGCGAAACAACGAATCAAGTTAATGCATAAAAATAAATAAACCTATGTGGGAAGGAATTAGAGATTCTATTTGAGGATTAAAGTAACAACCCTTAAATCATTGACATAGTAGATTTCACCATAAAACAAACAATATATATATATATATATATTCTTAGAAGGATTACAAACCCTCTTTGAGTAAAGAGGTCTCGGTGGAAAAAGATTTCGAAATTCAAAATTACAACTAAGTCGATCTGTAGAGCTTCAACATACAATAAACTAATGACCATGAACCCAAAGCTTGAGAAGCAGGTCAAGGGAATTTTCTAACCGAAGCACATAAAAGACACAGTCATAGGGTCTTCATAACGGGTCCCAGATAACTGCTTACAAAAATAACATAAACCATAAAAATCCTAGGCAAAAGACCGATGTAAGAAGAAGATAAGCCTCAAGAGCTATAGCTCTAGAACAAGGAAAGTTATGGAGTAAAACCACATACCCGGAGGCCAGACATAGTATCAATACAAATCCTTGAGCGGATTTTGAGAGGAAGGCATAGAGATTTCAATCACGAAAGGCTAAGAAAACTTCTCGCGAAACCTAGTAAATCAATAAGTGAGATCTCATTAACCTCTGTAAATATTCGTTACCTAGCCAAGGTTGTGGCATGCGCGCCTCTTCCACAACATTGAGGAACCAACATGGCATGTTGTGAACCTCAAAATCTAGATAAACGTTAAAGCATGAGCAAGGCATTACAAGTAAATAAATTAATCAATCTTATGTTAATAAGATTCGACTTTGGGTAAGAAAACTAAAGTTGAAGCTCGAAAGGCTAAGAAGTCTGTCGCTAGAAGACTTAACATCAACAATGAAACATGGATGGCATGAAATAAGGATAAGTGTTCCCTCACCACCATAGGATGAACCCAATGCAAGGAGAGTCGTTGATGGGTAATGGTTCTTGAGAAGAGGACGATAGATGGAAATCGAATGGAAGACTCTGAAGGTCGGCTCTTGCCTTCACCGAATGGATACATGCAATGCATTAGAATCAATTCCTCGAGGATTGCCATAAAGTGCTACCATGCATCCAACTAGTATTCCACCATCGATTATATGTGTTGAATATCCTAAGGCCATCATGCGAACGTTGGCACAGGGGTCATCATGAATATCATGTGTTGGATGTGTATGGATTACCACCAGTTAAACAAATCGACCATCAAATATAACTACCCCTTACCTTGTATAGATGAGTTGTTTGATCAGGTGTGGGGTGCAACTCTATTTTCAAAGATTGACCTTCATTCTAGTTACCACCAGATTAGAATTAAGGAGGAAGACAAAGATAAAACATCTTTTAGAACTCACTATGTACATTATGAGTTCGGTGTGGTTCCCTTGGGGCTGACTAATTCCCTCACAACTTTCATGTGTCCCAAGAACAATATATTTTGTTAGTGTTTGGATAAATTGTGTTGATTTTTATGAATGTAGAAGAGCACAAAGAACATCTCTGTATATTTCTTAAAACATTAAGAGAGCATTAGTTGTATGCAAAATATAATAAATATGATATCTTTAAGGAACAAATCTAGTATTTAAGACAGGTCATTATGAAGGCTGCAATTACTGTGGGCCCTGAAAAGATAAAAATAATAATGGAATGACCAGTACCAAAAGATGTGGTAGACATAAGGTCATTCATGGGTCTATTCAGATACTATAGACAATTTGTTGAAGGTTTTTCCAGGGTAGCATACCCCATCACCTCTCTATAGAACAAGCGAAAGACTTTCAAGTGGACCATGGAATGTCAAAAGAGTTTTGATCAACTTAATCATTTACTTACCACCGCACCTATTTTGAGCATTGTAGACTGAAATACAGACTATGTGGTTTGTACAGATGCTAGAAAGGAAGGTGTTTGTGGCGTACTAATGCAGGAAGGCAAAGTAATTGCTTATGACTAGGAAACTTAAGGAGGAATGTTACACTGAAATTTGTCACCATGACTATCTGCAGTTAATATGGCTCCATCAATAGTCATATTATCCTCCTTGTTAAGTAGGAAGAAAAAAAATATTCAGCCTATGCCTTAAAACTAACAACAATTATACATGCATTAAAAATGCGGCGACATTATTTGATGGGTAGGAAATTTATTTTAATGATTGATCATCATAGTTTAACTAAATATTTTAAAAAACCCACTTTGAATGCTAGGAAAGCTCATTGTGTCAATTTCCTAAGCATATTTGATTTTGAAATCAAGCACTTGAAAGGCAAAGAAAACTAGGTTGCGGATGCCTTAAGTCAAAAAGTACATTTTATATATAAAGTCTCATTCAGTGAAGCACGAACTCACTTTAATGAGCTGATTAAGCAGGCACGCAGGTCTAATCCAGAATATAAACTTTTATGGTAGTAAAAGTTTTTCCTAAACAACAACGAAACAACAACTAAGATATAAAATAAATCATGAAGGCATGCTGACTTATAAGCAAAGAATATATTTACCTAACTAGAAAAATGTTAAAGTATTAATTCTAGAAGAATATCATAAAACTCCATATGTAGGCCATCTTGGATATCAGAAACTAATTACCACACTTAGAAACGAATATTTATGTCCTGTAGTGAAGAAAGAAGTTACTGAATACTCGGCTCGTTGTCTAGAATGTCAACACGTAAAATCAGAGCATAGTCACCTAGCCGAGTTGTTGCCCCTGTTGCCTATTCTAGAATGGAGATGGGAAACCATTTCCATCAACTTTATTACGGGACTACCTAATTCAAGAAAGAAAAATGATTCAATAATTGTGGTGGTAGATAACTTGAGCATGTCTTCTCACTTCATATTAGTACAATCAACCTATAAGGTTGTACAAAATGCTAATATATTCATGCAAACCATTTTTAAATTACATGGATTACAAAAGGTCATAATTTCTGATTGTGATGTAAAATTCACATTAGATTTTTGGAAAACCTTATTTGAAGGTTTAGGCACCTAGCTACATTTAAGTACTTCTTACCAACCCCGAGATTATGGGCATACCAAATGAGTAAATTAGGTAGTGGAAGATATGCTACAGACATACGTAATGCAACAACCATCCAAATGGGAGGACTACCTACATTTGGTAGAATTTTCTTATAACAATGGTTACCACACATCACAACAAATGAGTTTGTTTGAAGTACTTTATGGATGAAAGTGCATGACACCTTCGAGTTGGGGTGGGATAGAGGATAAGTTAATGTTGGGGGCGGACATGTTAAAAGAAATGGAGGAGATGGTTAAAAGCGTACAATCTAATTTAAAGGTTGTGTAAGACAGACAAAAGAACTTTGCTGATTGAAAGAGAAGTTTCCGGGAATTTCAAATTGGAGATCATTTGTATGTATGGGTACGGGCCAAGAAAAGTACATTGAAATGGAGCGGATGTTCCAAATTGGCACCCCGATTTTGGCTCGAATCGGACCAACGGCCTATGAGGTCGCTTTTCCTAGCCACAAGATATATAGGTAATTTAATTTTTGTAATAATAAAGATGGAAAGACAAGTTGCCAAGGAAAAGAATTGAATAAAATTTTCCTACGTGTAGGTCGAACCAGAAGGCAAATTCTTGGTCGAACATCTAGTTATACTCAATCGAAGAGAAGTAAGGTTGCAGAAATGAGTTATCACCCAAATTAAAGTGCAGTGGCAGCACTTTGGGCCAGAAGAGGCCAATTGGGAGGATGAACAAGTGATCAAAGAAACTTTTCCAAATTTATTTGCAGAAGAAAAGCATAGGGATGATGTTTAATCTTAGGGTGGGGCGATGTGGTGTCCCCAGTAAATTGTAAATATTTAATTACTGCAACAAACAAATTGTATATTATTATTGAAGTTTATATTTTATTATTTTGATTAAAAATGTGCATGAGACAAATGTCTTAATAATGGTGATTATGTAACTCTCACATGTTAGGTAGTTGGGATGGGCAGTTACCTAACCCTACCTACTTCCTTGTAGATTTATTATCAAGGGAAGAAATCAAGAGGGCAATGTGTACCAAAGATAAGGAAGAGACAAAAGGAAGAAAAGGTTTTTCTTTGATATGACAGACAGAGTTCCAAGTGCTATGTCTGGTTAAGACCATATATCTATAAAAGTAAGATTTTTATTCTACAAGAGATCAACCCGCATGTGGTGACATCTCGGGGGGAGACTTGGCCTGAAAGTGAGTCTCATTGTTGGGCATAAATCAATGTTCCTAGTTGAACTTGAATCAACAGTTAACAGATTATACTGCCAAATTCAGATAAGTGCAATTAAGCTTATGTGTTTATTGTTGAAATCAGATAAGTTTGTGTTTAACTCTCTGTAGGGAAGATAATTATTAAAGTAAAGATTTGCATGCTGTTGAGAAAAGGATGTGTTTTAAACTAGAAATAGCTAAGGCATTGCCACTGTTACCACTCTAGGAAGATCTCCTAGGTTGTAGCTCAAAGATGCCTCGTAACATATAAATCTTCAATATTGTTCTCTGAACAATTGGAATGGATGATGGTTTGGATCAAGTCAGATGACTGTTTCAATTTTGTTTTCACTCAGGACATGCATGAACACCCTTAGCTTTACGAGGCTTTAGACCACTAATGCTCAATAGTTTATAGATTCAATGGATAGATGGAGAATACTAATTGTACCAGCAGATGCATACATAAACACATATGAATGGCTAGCTACAAGAATTAAATGAAGCTTGCAAATCTAATTTATCAACACAAAGGTAAGATGACAATTATCTGGCATTAGACACAAAAGAAAACATGAATAACCTATTGATGTGCAATCTTAGAACATAAGAGAAAATGGGAATTGAACATGTAACAACAAAAGAAGCTTATATTGTTGGAATGAAGATGAGAAGATAGAGTAGCAAAGTATCCACAGTCTCCAAAAGTTGAACCCCTCATACTTCTAACTTTTAGTTATTTATAGGATTTTTTACAATGCTCCTCGTCTCTCAAAGGCTCGAAGTGTCTTAGTCTATCCTCTCTATCTTTTCAATGACTTGATGCCATAACTAAAGACACATGAGCTCGAAAGTTTATTTTCTAACAACAGAGTAACTGCATTCTGGTAATTTGTTGCGCTGTCGGGGGGCTCGCTCGTGCCAGCGATGCTCCGTGATCACTTCTGTTGGTTTTGGCTGCGTTGTACTTTCGCTTTTTATCCCTCCACCCTCTTTCTCATGACCTCTTTCTGGATGAGTGCATTGGGCCTTTGAAATACTTTAAATGGCCGATTTCTATTAACATGGAGAAATGCTGCAATACTGTGAAATTCCATCAAAACATAGTTCATTTCGAACTTCAGAAGCCCTCAAATATGGTCTATTCCTCTATCGGGCCTGCCCTTAATTGCTATCTCAAGTTTCTTTGACTTTGTTTCCAAGGTATTCTTTTATGTTTTGAAATACATTAAAAAACACTAAAAATCCTGAAAAGATGGCTTTGGCGGATCTGAAATATTATGTATTTTCATTCCCGAATCCCTTTGGGTTCAGGTTTTATCACATCGGGGATGTCACTTTATATTTTGTTAAATAACAAAATATGCGAAAATACATTAACAAATGCCTTTTGGCAGATCTCAACATCTATGCAATAATTCCTATATAGCTATCGGGTCTGGCTAATGGCATCGCACATATACATGTATCAAGGCCCCTCTCCGTAATGTTTCCCTGATTGTGATCCGCCGATGCGATTGATCGTAATCGCATATCACTCATGCCCCGGGCCCATTGTGAGCGCTCTGTTGTGTTGTCTGATAGTGATCCTGCGATGTAACATGGGCCGTCGATCTACGCGCTTGATCGATGGTCCTAGTTGACTTCGTCGATTGCCATCGCAAGTTTATATGGTCCGCCCTCAATCCATCGATTGCCACCACCAATTGTGACCCGCTGATTAGATTTGGACCGTTGATCGTCCAGATCTGATGGTTGTTGTCCATTTCATTGTTTAGACCTTCTATATTCAGTTTTTTTAATGTTTCCTTGGGTTTTTTCCTCATGATAGTGTTTTTTCGCCATTCTAAGGGTTCTTCTCCTTTGATGGTTTTGATCTTTGGCATGATTTTACTAGCTTTTGAAGACTTAGAGAGCATATATGGATCCATTTGGATCAGGACCCGATGCAATTATATATGCGAGAGTAATCTTTTGAATTTTGGCTTATGGCCAAAGCGGAGCAGAGGAGATGTGGCCATTGGAGCTGAGACAAGGGACATTTTCGCTAAAAATAGCAGCACTGCACCTCAGGGGCTAACACTAGCTCCTTCTGGGGATGAAAGCCTCTCTATGAGGTTTCAAGAACCACAAACCAATTCCCTTTTTGTAAAACCAAAATAAAATTTATCTACTAGTGTTCCATTGGGCATGGAGTTTATTTTGCATAGAAAATAAAAGCTGAAAAACATATTTACAATATCAAGGCTTTAAAGCCTTAAATGAAATAAAGTTTCAAGAACCTCCTTTTAGACTGTGCATAATAAAGGTATTGTTCTGCTGAATTTGAGTGATGACAAACAGACCTGTCCATAAGGAGTCAAAATTACCATGATTCCCTTTCTTTTCCTTCAATGCATCCCATTTGAGAACCCAGTCACCAACTTGGAAATTGTCCACTTTTACCTTCCTATCAAAGGCTTCTTTGATTTTCTTCTGATGAACTTTTGACTTCTCAACCAGCTGCTCTCTAATTTGCTGTAATTGAACCAGGTTATTCATTCTCCTCACCATGTCATTTGTTACATCATGTTCTTCTTGAAATAATTTGGCCACTAGGAGAATGAGTTGGATAGTAAAAACAACATTAGTGCCATAAACTAGCTTAAATGGAGAATTTCCTATGGACTTCTTCTCGGAAATTCTGTCAATCCACAGTGCAAACTTCAACTAGGAATGCCAACTCTTTCTGTTGTCCTCCAACAATTTTTTGATTATCCTTACAAAACTCTTGTTAGATGATTCTGCAAGGCCATTGCCTTGAGGATAATATGAGGTAGAATGCACCAATTGAATTCCCATGGATTCACACATGTCCACCAATTCGTCTGCCCTGAAAGTTGTTGCATTATCAGTGACTAGTTTGGTTGGGCAACCAAATCTAGTGAAAATATTCTCATTCAAGAACTTTATGATAACCTGATGATTAACATTTTTATTAGGTATGTGTTGTGGTAAAAACAAACCCCCCATTTTGACTTGTCACTCAATAATGGGGACCTTTCTATAAAAAAAATTGGCTAAGCACCTTTTTGGATTTTTATTTTTAATCCATACGCTTTCGTTATTTTTTATTTTCTTTTGATCTTGTTTGATTGCTTTGTTTAGAATTGATTTTTATAAGCTTCTCATTGACGCTTGTTTCGCCTCATTTGGTCACTGGTTTGAAATGGCCACTCCTTTGAAAGTCTGATTATTTATGTAGCCTCGGTTAAATTTGCGTAAAATGTACAATATTGCATTTTGTAAATAAATTTGTCAATAACGCATTTCAGTTAAATTATTAACTCGTAGAGGGTTTTACTAACATTTCATATGCAGCCAAATAATTAGCATCGGGATTAAGAAATTCACTCCAATTCTAATCAAATCTAATTCAAAAACCAAGATTCAAGTGGCTGTAGTTTTATTTTTATCTTTTTTAAAAACTTATGTATAAAACAAAATAAAAAATGAAAATTTAAGTTTAAATTAAATTTTAATTAATTAAATTAATTAATTATATATATTATTAATTTAATTAAATTAAAATTTAAAACAAAAATAAATGAATGATCATATCGGGAGTTCTATTCGCATCGGGAGTTTATTCGCAACATATTTTAAAAGCCCCCGATATGCCCCTTGAGCCACCCCGATACGAATAGCCGATAAAACAAAAGGAATGAATATACATTGTCGCATTGGGAAGCTCATTTAAAAGTCCCGATAACACATCTACCCCGATGCGATTTCCGGTCGGGAATTTTATTTTGCATTATGCCTAAGTTGAATACCCTGACACCTCCCAATGCCGATGGCCGATAATAAAATACAAAGGCATTAACTTTAAAGTTTGAAGGCATTATCTTTAAGTTTCATTATAAGCTTTACGTTAGTTTTAGTTTCAAACTCATTCATGAGTGGATAAGGTAGGTTAGTTTATTTAATAGTGTAGTGTAGGTTGGCATATTTAATATTAGTTAATATATAATATTAATATATAATATGTAATATATATTATATTATTTAAATTAATATGTATTATTTAATTAATAAATTTTAAAAACTAATCATATTAATTATTTAATAACATTATAATTGATTAATTTAAATTTAAATATCAATTTTATATTAATATTAATTAGTTTTAATTTGCTATAAATAGTTTAATTAGAATTAGTTAATTAAGATTAATGATTACAATTAAAGTAAGAACTAATTTAGGGATTAGATTTTAAATTCAAATTCCTGATTTTTAGCCCAGCAACAAAATTTCCAGATTTACATCAGATTTGACCCATCAACTTTGGAAGCTCATAAATTGAGTTCTAGTTGGCCAAATGAGGCCCAGGATGGCTCATTGGAAAGAGAAAATCAAGGAGAACATTTTGAAGGAGGTTTCACCAAAAGATTTGATCATTTATTGGGCCAAAAATCAGACAGAAGATCAGGCTCCGAATTTTGGAAACAAAATCAATTTTCTGAGTTATTGTTTTCAATTTCATTTGTCCAAAGCCTCTTCTAATTGCAGATCCATTGGCCGATGATATAATTTGCCAATCAAACCATTCCAAGCATCAATACAGAGCTTATATTTTGTTTTTAATTATCTATTTAAATAGAATTTGATTGGGTTTGATTTAATTGCCATAAATGATATTTTGATTGCATTTTAATTTATTTTGATTTATTTTGCAGGAAAACAATGGAAGAAATATGGAAAAAGAATATCAATCAATGAGAAGGCTCCAGCAATTGAAGATCATAATTATGAGCAAGTAAAATTGGATTTAGCAGAATTCTCTTGAACAAACTCTCATCTCTAAACATTCTTTTACAAAGACTATAAATAACAGATTGCAGAATGGAATAAGGGGCTGCTCTCCTCTACAATTTTCGACTTCTGAAAGCATTATTGTAATAGGAATTTAGAGTTGTAGGAGGGAGGAGTGAAAAATCTCAGATCTGGGGATTATTGAGGATTTTCCCTTTGTATATTGAATTATGCATGAAGAACAA